>VZUI01035404.1:0-31380 GCA_013401135.1 Cettia cetti | reverse complement strand
TTTATTTTATTTTATTTTATTTTATTTTATTTTATTTTATTTTATTTTATTTTATTTTATTTTATTTTATTTTTACCAGAGACAATTTTCAAATTAGGACGTTGCCTATACTTTTGCATTTGTTTGTGGCAACAGAAGATATCCAGCCTGCTTCATTCAGCTAGAAGATGTGAGTGAGAATGTGTTTTTCTACTCAGATAGGGTTCTAGTCACCTAGCTAGCAGATTTGATTTGGTAGTCTGCAAAACAGACCACCTCTTCACTTACCTTGAACTTCATAAGTGACAGTACTAATTCATAGCCTTTCGAAATAATTTCCCCTCCTAGCTCCAGCACTTGGAGAGTAGTTGTAGGAGGGCGGGCACACCTTTAACGGGTCTGCGAAGAGAGCAGCTTGGTTGCAAAGAGCCTGCAGTGGCTGGGCTGAACATACAAACTCAATGGGCAGATCTTTGCCAAGCTTTTTAGCTGTGTTTGTGAGCTGCACACATGCAGTGATGCACCTTACATGATGTGTGAGGCCATCTCCCCTATTCCCTGTGTCTATGCAGATCCTGGCAATTTGCTTTAACATACTCATCATGCCGGGTTCTGTAACACTGTCACGTGGCTTGTAATTGTGTAACTCCAATCCCTCTCATCTGTTATCCAGCTCTTGGTGCTGATGATTAGGCAATTGTGTTTTTCTTCTTTTTGTGTTCTTTGGGCTCATGACTAATTTTGTTCTCAACATCTTGATTTTGATGAGTGTTCTTTGAGTCTCCATTTTTACTCTCCTTTTTTAAACAGTTTTCTGCCTTCCTGACTCACACAATTCACTTTTCTCCTAAAAGTAAGTTTTTCTGCAGGTGTAGAAGCCAGCTGAATGCTCTGCCTCTTCTCTCTCTGTTCCATAGGTTCAAGCCTGCTTATTATTTACCTATTTAAAAATCAGGAATCTGTTTATTGTCTGTTCTCCTGTGAGCATTATATGTCAAGAATTTCTGAAAATGCAACCTCCTCTGGTTTATCCAGCTTTTGTACAACATCCTGAATTGACAGCAGGTCAGTCCTTATAGGATGGGGCAATGAGAATTGCTGGTAATTACTGCTTGCAAGTGTAAACAATCATGCCCATATGCTGAAGGGACCGAACTAATGTCAGCCAATTACAAGCAATGAGAAGAAAATCATAGTTGCTGGGCTGGTGTGAATGCTGGCAGCCAGGTAAACACAACACCTCACCTGGAAGAACTGAGCTGACTAACTCTGCTTTTGCTCAAGTGGCATGGCCTCTTTGAAAGCTTTCAGGTCTTCAAAGGAGTCGCAATCCACAATTTGAGGAACATTGCTGGAGTATGATGAACTTCATGGGACACTTGTCATTAGTGGGAAAAAACACATCAAAGACATGGCTCGGTACTTGTTAAGGAAATGATATTTCTGAAATCCATCTGGATCATAAATTATCAAAGGACAGTTTGAAATAGACCCACTTGCCTCTTCACACACAACTGACAATAATGTCCCATATATGCTGATAGAGCTCTCTTTTGCCTGGAAAGATAAGAAAAGCCATCTGCACTGCCTTAATGAAGAGCCAGTCTTACTCCTATTAAAGTCAATGGCAGCTCTTCTGTTAGGTGAAAGCTTGCAGTGGTTTAAAATTTTTAAAGCATTAGGATCCCACAGTGGAAGGTGTGCTTTATAGGCTAGACTTTATGCATGGAAAG
The DNA here is from genome assembly GCA_013401135.1 of Cettia cetti. Lineage (NCBI taxonomy): Eukaryota > Metazoa > Chordata > Aves > Passeriformes > Sylviidae > Cettia > Cettia cetti. The sequence continues at coordinate 29,668 of VZUI01035404.1, read as the reverse complement.
CACATGAAACAGCAGAAGGTTTTCCTTAGCCTTGCTGGATAAAAGAAGCTTGGAGCAAACCCTAGGCCAGTGTACACTGCTGTTGGCACTAACAATTTTTGAGGATGGCATAATTAAAAGAGGAGTCCTAGAGTGGAACTGCACATGATGGTTTTTCATGAAAGCTTTTCAGATGTGTCCCACACTGCTGAAATCAATGCGACATTCACAGGACAGGATGGAGCTTTGGTGGTTTGTTTGCTACAATTCTCTATTGACATTTTTCTGGGGCTGCCTGGGGTCAGTGCTGTCACAAAGGATAAAGAGCAGCAAACTTTATCTATCTAACTAGTAAACTTATTTACTGGAAAACTTTTTCATAGTGAAAATTTAGAGAAATTGTGTACAGTTTTTGCTCAACAAATTAATTCCTTGAACTGTTGCTAGGTGTGGTTTCAAAACATTTCTAATGCTACCAATATATCCTCTTAAATAACAATAAAACATGACTCTTCAAGGAATTAGAAATGTGTTTCAACAGTATCCCTTCTGCTGGCATAGCTTTGTTATGTTTTGTATTAGTACTTTACATAGATAGAAGAATATTCTACTTAATAAAAATACTGTGTCCTATCAAGAATGACATTTAATACAAATCACATCAAAGCTCACCATCACATGCTGTCAATTTTTAGTGATTTAATAAAATGGCTATCATCTGCTCTGTGCAAGTTTAGAAGTAGCAGCCTGTATGCAGATGCTGTACAAGTTATTGCATTGAATTGGTGAGGCCAATTACAGTTTAGAATTGCAAATTATCTGTAGGTAATCAGAGTACTAAATTATACATTGTCATTAATTTAGCTGTGTAAATCTAGAAATTTTACACTACTAAACCAGAGAAAAAAACCTGTAATATATGGCCCACATATTGAGTCCATAAATTGACTTTATAAATGGTTTTGTTATTTTAAATCAACAGAAACCAGGTAAATAAAATATCTTACCATATTTTACAGGAAAATTGTTAGGCAAATAATTCTGTAGTTAGTACTACATGTAGGCTTTTAAAATATTAGCTGAAAGCAAAGGTTATATCTGTATTTTCAGTAGTTTATTTTTATTCAATTAACAACATATATTTGCCACCAGAAAGTTTTGATTTAGTCTAATATATTAATTAATTAGTCTTAGGGATGTGTGTGGATGTAGGTCTAAGAACATTTTGGAGCAGAGTATTCTACACGGTGATACCAACCACTGTGCTTTTTCTGGATCATAGTTTCATAATTTGAGGTCATTAAGGAACACAGCGTGAGACATAATCAAATCAGGGCCTTTCCTGAACCTGGAGCACAAAAAATCAAGAGAGTACTATTTTAAAAATAAACTCTGATTTTGCTTGCATCATGGTAGGCAGTTCCCACATTTCCAGGGTACAGGAAGGGATTAATATTCTCTCTCTGCAGGGAAGGCAAGTTTCCACCCTCTGCTCTACACCTGCCTATGCAATCCAGGGTGGAAGGAGGGGATGATGCATGAAATAAAGAAGAGAGGAATCAGGACTGAAACTCTGCTGCTGTGTTGAGGGATAATGGCTGATGTCTAGGACAGAAATTACCTAAGGGGATAGCCCCAGGTTATGATTAGAGTTGTTAAGTCATGAAGAGTGGGCTGAGTCAGTTTATTTTTCTAGTAGCAACTGGAGGAATTTTAACATGAATTTATCTTTGGGGTTGTTGATTTTACCTGAATAATTTAGCAAGCGTGCCCACCACTCCTGTGAATTGCTTTAAATATTTTTTTTCTTACACAATCAATTTAGTCTAAAACAGTTTTAAAAAAGCTGTCTCTTTTCACTTGTGATTCCCAGAGGTGGTGGGGCATGTTGCTCTGTGTCCTGCTTTGGATTCTTTGTGCACGTTTTGTGAATGGAAACCAAAATAAAGTTTGGTTTTATAACTCCTTGCACAGCTTAGCTGTGAAAAATTATGGCATGCTTAGGACATCTCAGGGAAATTTTTCATTTTAGATGTCATGCTGGTTTCTTGAACAATGAGAACAGACATCATCTGTGGCAATCTCCACAGAGGAGCTCTTCCCCTGTTATCTAGTTTTTCCTGTCTTGAGAGAGTTTCACAATGAACACTTAATGTGAACAGAAGTGATGTAATCAGGTAAACTGGGCTGCACCAGGTGTAGGATTATGGGATGGTGATGCTGTGTTTGCATGGGCAGTGTGTGAGCTCTCGTCACTCCACTTTCTTGCGGTGGCCTGGGCTGCAGAGCACACAGAGGTTGAGGTGAAGCAAATGTGTGCAGATGGGTGCAGCAGAGCAGCCAGAGATCTGAACTGGCATTGCCAGCCTAATGCCTCAAAGGCCACGTGGAAGTTCCTTGGTTCTGTACTTTTTTTCTGGGTTCCACAACATTTCCTTTCTTCCCTTAAGAACTGTAGCCCTGGCTTTATATTCCTCCCCAGTGCTATAGGAGGAAGAAAGCACAGCTCCTCCTGAGACAACTGATCTAGAGGCTGCCCATAATGAGGATAGGCACTCCATAAGAAGATTTTGGATACTATTTCAACTTGGCTGTTTTACTCCCTCTCTTCTGGTAGTGTGGTATTGATATGACTAGGAATTGCTTCCCACTAGACCCAGACTCCCATGCCTGATTTCCCCAAAGTGTTGGGCTGTGGCCATTAATTTTGTGTTGGTAATGAAAAGTGTGACTAAAATCCTTTAAAATAGAGTCTTCTTTTTTTTTGTCATGAAAATATTTAAACCATGTCAACTGCTTGTAATGTGTTACATTCCTCTGTGGTTGGGTTCATATTTTACCATTGCTGTCTGCAGTTCCTTGTGATTTTACTCCTCTATGAGGACAGCCACATCCCAGTGCCACAGAGATATGTATTTTGAACACAGACAGAGCGACAGCCTGCAAGCCCCAGGTTAGGTAGATAAATAACTTCTGTATGGTCAAGGCATATGAAGTCCCTTTGATTTAAGGCCTATTGTGGGAGCCCTGGAGGTGTGCCCCTTGTGTGGGACTCCTCAGCTTCCTTTTTTGCTTTTAGAGACAAATACCAAGTGCATGGTATGCACTAGTAGAGCAACATGCATCTAATAGAGCAACATGAAGCAACTAAAGAAGCATTCAATAGCAAACACATTCTCTAGTAAGTCTGGTGGTAAATCATATTATCTAACTTTCTGCAAGTAGATTTGACTTGCTTGTAGGGGTGCATCAACTCACTGTTTTTCTGCTTATTGAATTTCTTTTTCAGATTTTCATCCTGAGCGCATTCATAGCCATGCCCTGGGGTGGTTGCACAAATGATGTTTTAGACATGTAAATCTGACTAATAACGAACCCACCCATGGCTGGCAACTGAGCACAGCACAGATCCTGACACCAAGGGATGATCTAATCCCTGGAGGTATCTCTGGCCTGAAGGAAAGCAGGGAGGGAAGAGAAGGGTGGCTTCTCCAGTGGGTGGAACTTAGGATTTGCTCATCCAGCAAAGCACTGGGAGAAGTGTGGGCCTTTCCACAGCCATGTCTGATTTGTGAAACACCTCCTGTACCATGCCTGCCTGCGGTGGTAACAAGCAGTGAGATGACTCCTCAATCTGGCACTGCACTTTCTGAATTTCCAGAGACCTCTTCATTTTGCATAAATCCATTCAAGTTTATAGATGGGCCAGTTAAGAAGCTGAAATTTTACCTTTCATCAAAGTTACTTTTTCCTGATGATCAGGAATGATCATCTGAAGGGGGAACCAGTAATTTTCTCAGGAAGACACCTGCTCCACTGTAGGAACTGTCCTCAGCATCACCAATACTGTGGCAAAGTGGTGTCTCTGAAAACAAAACTTTGCCAAGAGGTAACCAAGAACACTGTATGTGCAAATCAGGAATATCTTCATGAAAGTCAGTAGAATTAAAAATCTCAGGCCTCTGTTAAGTTGCATCAGCCCATCCATCCCCTCAGATCAGCATCCAAAGTAAGAGAGAAGAAATATAATTTCTCGTTCAGTTTCTGGTGTTGGTTTTCAGATATTACTAATATTAATATAGAAAGATGGAAGAATCTGGAAGAAAGGACACACAAGAATACCAGCCTTGTGGAAAAAGTCCTTCATTGTCTCCATCATCGATGTCGTGTGACATGATGTCAGTGTACAAGAATGCAATTCTTGAACCCTCATTTCTCTAGAAGAACTCATTCAAGGCAGTTTCGGGTCCCTCTAAAAATCCTGCCAGGCATTTGCCTTCACTAAGCATCATAACTGAAGTTGGACTGCAGTGGGCAAAATAATACCACTTTATTTGATTGAAGCTGTAGTATCACATGTTACCTTCTAGGAAACTGCATAGCTCTGGGAACTTGGCCATAGGACAATGTACTTTTCTTCCCTAGCCATTTTCCTCCTTTTCTTGGTTTTCCCTTCATGCATTTCTTCTTGGGTTTATCCTCTGAGTAGCAGGCAGTGATGCTGGGTGGGAAGCTGCCCCAGGGGTTTGGGATGGGAGAGCTCATGTGCAGCCTTTCCCTCCCTCCAGGACTGCTGCTGGCATTCCCTTCAGTGCTGAGCCCAACCTGCTGGCTGGGGTTTGGCAGGGAGAGGCTTCTGCTACACCCTGCTCTAGGCAGGTACGCTCTCCTTTAGGGCAGTGCCTCTGGCTGTGCTAACAAACTCCCGTTTCCTGTCAGAACGCAACACCAGCCTCTGCTTTGCCTGCCTGCACTGCAGTAATGCACAGAAGAAAAGGACTCCCCAGTTTATTTGACTCTCTTGTGTCCTTTATAGATGCTGTGACACTATGCCAGCCTTCATTTACATATAACTCACTGCACTTGTCCCTTTAAATTATACACACAACTGTCTGTAAAATGGCTTAACAGGTACCTACAGCATATAATTAGCATTGCATGGGCTCCTCATCTGGGCTAGTACAAACAAGCAAAACTTTCTGGATACTGACACCAGGCACAGGCTGTCTGAAGAAGAAAGCATCTGTATGTCAGAGGGAAAGCGGACAGGAGCAAGCCCTTGTTGTTGCCATGGGGCTGACACAGAGCCCCCACAGATCTGAGCGCTCCTGCAAATGCCCCATTTTCCTTGCAGACATGCTCCTAGACAGAGTTTCAGGGTTTTCACACTGGCCCAGGGTTTCTAGCCAGTGGGAAGCCCTGCTCAGTGATTGATCCTTGCCTGAACTGACATAAATCTGGAAACCTGCTCTGCTTCTATGGCACATGCAAAGATTAGCTACCCAGTATATGCACAGCCAACCTGACAGTCCTGTGGATTTCAGATAGTGTTGTTCTGCTTATGTGAGTCTCCAGTATAATAAATCTGAAGTGTTCCGGATTCTAGATTTGCTCTGCTCATTCATATTATTCAAAAGAATTGAGCATGCACACTAAGCCAAACATGTTCCAGAGCTTCCAGATCTATTGAACATCCACATTTTGTTCAGAGAAATGTGCAGTCAGTCTGAATGCTTCCTGAAATGTTGGGTTTGTAACACATGGTCAACAGAACTCATTCACACATATTTCCATCTGGGAAATCCCAGAGAAAGTGTTATAGCAGTCTGAGGGTTAAATTAATGTCGTTTTTTTATCCTTAAGGACATCTCAACATGCCAGCAGTCATGGTTTTATCCTCTGGAAATAAATTCTAAACTTATGCTTGGCTAACCTTTATTATTTGTGAATTTAATGTTTGCTTTCTCTTGTCTTCAGAGCAACTGATGTGAACATGTTCTCATGACTCAGGAGTACCACCAAGCACCAAGAGTCAAATGATCTTCTAGTTTTCTTCATCAGTCACTTCATATCTATCCATACCTTTTGGTTTTTTTTTCCCTTGAATTTACTGGGCTCATTTAAAGGCTGTCTGCTATTATGGCAGTGGCCAGTTAGGTGAGATGCTGATAGACATGGAGAGTTGATTCTGGCTTAAAGAGGGAGTCACATGTGAGGCCAAGTGGTGACCTCAAGTAGTGTGGTGCTATTATCACAACCAGCACAGGGATCTCTGCATCCTACATGTGGGCCTCAGCCCACTAGTCTGTTTCCAGTGTTAAATATAACATGGGTGAATTCAAGGGTGTGTGTCATGTCACACAACTCTGAGTATGAATCAAATCATATTGCAGTGAGAGAAAAAGCTGCTGTGGCTGCCCTTGAGAAGCAGGTGCTGAGAGAACTGATGCAGATGCAGTTTCAGATTGGGGTGCAGCGTGTGAGGAAATTTTGTTGCCTAAGAGCAAAGTGGGCAGTCCTGAGTTTTCCTAGGGCTAGGCAGAATGCCCTGCCTGTCTGTCTGCATGTGTGTGGGTGCATATGTGTATGTGGGCTGCCATGGGGAGGGAGCTGTGTGCGTGTGATGTGGGCAGGGGTCAGCCCTTTGTAAGTATGGAAGCTGTGCAGCAAGAAACTCACAGGTGTGTCAAGAGAGATCCCCAAGGAATGTGGAATTTCTCCTTGCTAGAGAAGATGGGGATTCTTGCAGGAGGAAAGCCCCATGGAGCAGAACCTCATTGTCAGTGCTGGATGGAAAGGAAGGGAGTGGTCAGAGGGAGGTGGCACCCCCTCCCACCTGTAAAAGGGAAATGGGAGCTCTACCTTTGCTTGCACTGTGTGTTTAGATTTCAGGCTTTGCAGGCAGGCAGTGTTCCTCACTGCTTGTACAGTCCTTGGCCCAGTAAGTTCTGATCTTTGCCAGGGCACCCGGGCACCTCTGCAGTATTGATGAGTAATACCAGACCCTGTAATATTAACTCTACAGCAACCCCTGGCTACACGGTCAGACTCAGAGAAGAACAAGATTACAAGAGGGTAATTTTGTTCAAATATGAAGCAAGGGATGTGGATGCCCACTGCTGAGTGTCAGAATGGTAGCAGAAATTAGTTTTCTGGAGGCAGCTGAATGTGATTTGACCAGTGACTAAAACACAGTATAGAGATGCTTGTAGGACAAAGAGGGCATCTGCCAAATGGTTTCTCAGTGTCTGCATAATAAGAAGAGTTTTTAGAACACTAAAGTTTGTATCTGGAATTATGAGAAGGGGTGGTAATTTGGCTGAGGAGTGGAAATGGAAGATAGGAGGTTGAGGAGCCCAGTGGATCTGAAGCAGTCAGGGTAACATCTCTTCCTCTGAACCATGGTTTTGTAAAAATGTATTGGTTTTGTACTGCTGAGATAACAGGTCAATTAGATTCATGACATTTTTGAAGGGAACTCCTGGCAGGGGGAACTCCAAGACTTTACTTGCAGTGACCTTCAAGGAAAAGTAATTACACTTTGCTCAGTTTATGTATCAATATTTCACAGAATTAATGAGGTTCCTCTCTACTGAATGTATAGGTACTCTGCCCTTAAGATTAGCTCAGGGTAGAACTGATTTCTGCTCCTCCCAAAAGTTCAAATTCCCTAATACTTTCAGACGGTCTTTGTTTCTCTTCCAGCTAAGCCAAAGTGGTGTGAATTCAGAATTACAATAAGTGAGACATCCCTAGTACTATTTTCACTTTTGAGATTAGATCTAGTTGCCCATTCCTTTGAAATGAAAGTAATCCATTTTTATGTGTTGTTTGCATTCTATGTTACTAACATGAAAAAATCAGTATCAGGGCAGTCATTTCAGTGTTCTGCTTATTATGGCTAATGCATTGCATTCTCTCATTGAGGGAATTGAGAGATTTGGATTCTTAAGATGCTGATGGGTCTTGAGATAAAAGTGAAAAGCAGAGCAGAAAGCAGGGAAAACAAGGTGACTAAGGTCAGGTGTGGGCATTATTTGGCATGTTTTTTAAAAGTAATTTTTGACCAGGAAGAGCATTTGGGCACTGCTGATTGCTTTAATTCTGTTCTGTTCTTCATATCCATCCATCCATCTATCCGTCTTACATTGTATAGTGGATCTCACCTGCACACCCTTTTTAATCTGTTGTTGAGTTTAAAGTATGCTCATTAAAAAGCCTAAAAATCAACTTAACACCCCATGAAGGAAAACTGAAAGCTTCAACCCACTGGAACCATCTGGAATGCCATTCCTCATCCTGGCCTCTTAGAAGAAGATTTTGGGATATTTTGTTGTTCTAGTCTTTAGAAATTTATCAGGCAACAAGCAACAGGTCACTGGCTTGCTGACTTTTCAACTATATACCAGAAGTTCCCTATCTGGGCCCTTTTCCTTTTGATCTCAAATCTGGGTGTGAGACCTTGTTAGTCTCTTGTTATCTGTGATCTCCCTAGGGGTTGTGGGGTGTTTGTGTTGATGTTCTCCTTTGCATTCTTTGTATACATTTTATAAATGGAAATGGATGTTTATTGGTGGTTTTTGGTTTTGGTTGTTGTTGTTGTTGTTTTTTTGGTTTTTTGGTGGTTTTTTTTTTTTTGTGTGTGTGTGTGTGTGTTTGTTTTGTTGTTTTTTTTTTTTTTTTGTTTTTGTTTTTTTTTTTTAATAGGAAAAAGGAGACAGAGAGTGCCTGGAATATCGCCTTAGACATGAGTCTAGGGAGCTGCTCACTTGTCTCCTTTTTTGAAAAGACTCTGATCACATTTTCCTACATAATCTGCTCCCCAACTGTGATAACATTCTGGGGTGCAACAGAGCATCTTACAGCATTGACTACTCCTGTTAGCTTGGCTGCATAATTGTAGGAGAACAAATAATCCAACAAAAAATCTACACCTGAATTCAGACTTCCTTCAATGGAAAAACATCCTGGAATTCAAGATGATTTTAAAAGCAATGAAGACACCACCATTGCATTGCAGTGGTCCTTCTTTACATCCCTCCTATTAATCAGCTCTGTTTTTTCCTTATTCCCTTTCATACACTCATTGGGCAATCTGATGATTTGCTCTTGTTGTCTGGCTATCTTTGAAAGACACAGTTCAGCTTTCACCTGAAGAAACTGGGTCCTATCTATGTCTCTTTTTTCTTTTGACATTCTTTAATATGGCTGGTGGTTGCCATTCCCTAATCTTGTTTTTCTTCCTTTTTGGCTTGTCTCCTAGTATATTTAGTTCCTTTTGATGCAGATAATGATATATACTAAAGTGCTTGGAGTTAGATACTTCAACTAAACCACCTAAAACAGACACATGAAGAAACAATGCTTATCAGAGTCACAGTTGTTTTCAACCAAGAAAAGACACTTCTGAAAATCAGCTTTTTGAATTTTATTAGATTGTTCCTACTTTCTGAAAAACACGGTTGGATCCCTTCCTTTGTGGGCTTGTGACAAGGAAAGAGATGTGTGAGTCAGAAAAAGGAATGTAAAATAAAGTCCATTCTTTTATTTGTTTTTCCCCCAAACCAAACTGTCAAAGAATATCCAAATGTGGAAATTTCAGTTAAGATTTGAAAAGCATATTTTACCATATAGACTGCAGTTCTTGGCTTTTATCTTCATTTGTCTCCAATGAAGAGCCTTCCAGCAACTGGCAGTTGAATTGTATGTCATTGGCAGGAGGCAGATGAGCACAATTTTCCAGTAGTACAGCTGGATACCTGGATGATCTTTCTTATCACTGGTCAGGAGTACTTTAGGTCTTGCTGTAAGGACCAACGCCTGGGTGCAGAAACCATCACTGACTTCTGGTGTTTCAGGGGATGAACTGCAGTCTGGTCCCCCTCTGGCTCAGCTCCACTCTTTGGTGTTACCACTTCTGGGACAATGATGGTTTGGACTACCTGGTCCACACTATAAAATGGCAGCCCAGTCTAAGTGCCTCCAGCGTCTCACCTCCAGGGTGGAGGGTGTTGGGATGCCACCAAGGAGCACCACAGACCAGACTGAGCTGCATGATTTTCCTGGAAGGGCAGGTGGGAGACATGGAGATGGCTGCACCAAGTCAGTGGTGCCCTGTGCCTTTCTGTAAGTGGGTGCGTGCTTGGCCTCGTGCTGGCGGCTAAAGAGACGTGAGATGCACCCTTGCCCAGCCCCAGCAGCCCCTCAGTACCTCAACTCTGTGCCTGTATATCTGCTTGTGGGCAAACTTGTCAAATAAAGGTAGTGCTGGAGCATGGAGTCACAGCAGGCACTGGGCCCTCCCCTGCAGAAATCACTTCAAGGTGATCAGCAGGGTCCTTAATTTCCACATACTTGTCCCCCACAGCTGTAGGATCTGTGACATGAGATAGGGGTCAAGAGGAGGTTAGGTCAGGAGAAGGCTAATATTACAGATGGGACAGGAATAGTTGTCACCTACAATTAGATCTGAAGCGATGGGACATGTAGAGTGTGATTGATTACTGAGCCATCATGACAAAGTGGAGGAAGTAAGGAAAAAGAGTTCAGTAAGACTAGGAAGTCTTGCAGTTTGAGTGACTATACTTGTTCTTGCTTCAGTTAAAAGTCCTTTTCAAAGCTGTAGTTACTGGTGACACACTTCTCTGGTGGAAGAGCAGAACCTCCTGACGGGTTATGGTGAAATAAAGGACAGTAATTGCAATGACCTATCCATAGAAGGGGATTCTTCCAGGAGTAGTAGATGAAATGGAAAGGTAAAGCCTGGCTCTCTTCAGCCTATGACATATTCACAAGCCAAAGCTATTGCTGTCCAAAGCACTCTGCAAAAGTCAAACCAGTACAGTGGTAAATTTCTTCTGATTTGTGCAGAAAAAATTAAGTTCCTGTTTTGAATTAAAACAGAAGGCCCAGGTTTGAACTGATACATTAAAAAAAAACCCAAACCCAAAAAACCCCCAAAAATACACAAACCCACACAGTTACTCCTATAAATTTGTTTCTTCTTTCAGGAGACTGAAAACTGGGTGTGAATTCCAGGGAAAGGTTTAAGCATATCAGGAGATTGTCAGCCATTGGTCTGACTTTTAAAACAAGGTGCCGGAGGGCATATCTTGACATGTTGCATTGTTAATTTACAGTTTGGGTGTGGAGGGACCTGCCTTCCCTTCTTTGTAATCTATGCAGGTGTGCACAGGACTTCAAAGCCTGTTGCAGTGGAGCTTACTGTCTGTGAGAAAGCCTCAGCTGGGCAAAAATGTACTGGGAGTTGTGAACTCCAGCTCCCTTGTAAGTCAGTTTCTAAACATGGATTTCAGCTGGATATTGTTTTTGCAGAGGAGATTTTAAGCCCTTTCTCTATGTCCCCCTGCTGCAGATTTTAGGTTTTATGCTACAGTGAGATTTTTGAAATTATTTTCTAAAATGTGTCTGAAATTGCATTAGCACACTAGTCACTCTAGGTTTTTTTCTCTGCTTCCAGATCATTTGTAAAATTCTCTGGATTTCTACCACTGTTTAAATTAGCAGTATTTTGAGGCGTCTCAGAAGAGTTTTAACCCAAAAAATGATCACAGACTTTTCACACTGAGAATTCACTATTGATTATTTGTCCTGTGAAACTGGGCAATAAAAAGTTGTTCTACGGGTCTGGACCTGTCAAGTAAAACTCTTTAAAACTGGAATACCTCAAATGCACAGAAACAGCGTGGAGTTTGTGGTGACGCTCAAGTGCTCATGCTCTTCCAGACTGTGTGCAGTCATTATTAACAGGAAATGAGCTTTTGGTGGGCTTGGCAGAGCAGGGGTGGCAGTTTTGACAGCAAAGGCATTTGCACACAGGTACCTAACAATTAACATTGCACAGCTGAGCCGGGCAGAGACCAGCTGATCCCATTTTTTATCTCTTGAGCTGGAGGGAAGAGACTTCAGCTCTGTATTCAGAATTACTAAACTTTTTTTTATTTTTCCTATCCTTGGCATTAGCATAGAAAAGTTATAAGGAAATTAGGTGTGTCAGTAAAACTGAACTTCACAGATTTTGCTGACTTATTTAATGGCTCCAGGACTTCATTGTTGCTTATTATTGTGATCACAATTATAGAAAGAGTAAGAGCGATTGAGCCCATAAGGCTCTGCTTTGTTTATATATGTCTTTTATAGCTTTCTCTGTCCATTTTTTGTTTTCACTTATCAATGAAATGCCTACACTCCTACAATGAAATTCAGCTACATAGGAGAGGGTATTGCGGCTGCAGTTGTTTAGCTTTTTTTTTTTCTCTTTTGTCATTTGGTTTTGGTCTGAGGTAGTATGAGACTTGCACCTTTCAAATCCTTTTGGAGAAATGCACAAGGATAGCAGTCTCTGCTGGCTAGGTAGGCTGGTACACTTTCATGCTCCATGCAGGTGAGGCACATCTGAAAATGGCCTGTGAAATGCTTACTGGCTCCAGCTGTTGCTAACACCTGACTGCAGTTGTAGCTGGGAATTGGCAGGATTTGTCAGCATTTTAAATAAAATGTTTGTTGCTATAAGAGTAAAATTCTGAGTTTGTAAAAAAATTGCTTTATATAACTTTTTTTTTTTCTGCAATTCCTCTCATCTTCTAACCACCAAAGACTAATTGAATACAGAATGGTCTGTGAATTTTTATTTTGCAGATGTTGTAAATCCTTGAAAATGCTATGCTAGTGTTTGGCATCCACTTTTGGGACAGTAAAGGGCCAGACTGAACTTCTGTCTTTACCACATTAAAATATTTTTCCTTATTTAAGGAAGGAACTAAACCGTATGATATATATGTCCCAGGTGAATATTCAATGTACCAAGCTATTAAGTCTCCCCAGTATAAGCAGTTACATTTTGAATTAAATATTCATTACTCCAGAAAGAGAGAGGAGTTACTCTTCCACCAGCATTCAAACAAAATGTCCCTGAATCCTCTGCTGTTAATATTCATCCCATTACTTTGGAATGGGACTGAAGAACAGATTTCTTGCTCTACCCAGTAGGCCTTACTTTTGTAAAAATGAGGTTCTTCCTGTCTTTGAATCTCTGGAGAGTTTACAGGCATCCTATCCTGCTAAACAGATTTAAGAAAGTAATTTCTCTGAGAGCTTGGGTCACTGACCAGTTTCTTGTGGAATTTTATGGAAGTCTTGAAGGTTAGGAGCAGAGTTTTAAGCAGAAATTCAGCATGGAAAACAGAGCAGCTGAATGACAACTTTAAGAGCATGAAGGTGATGTCACTGAATTGGTCTGGAACAAGAAAAGACTGCTTAAAAAGATAGGCAAAGTAAAAATAAACTGTGGATTAGGCTCTATAGCCTGGTATTTTGAGGGAGTTTAAGACATCACAAGACCTGCATTAAATGGTGCAGGTATTCTAGGTGGAACAGATGGCAGCTGGTGGCCAGGGATGGGTGTGCACAGCCCACCTGGAAGGTGCCCACACTCCAGTTGAGCACATTCTTATCTCTTATGTTCTGCTGCTGGTGTCAGATGAACATAACTTGTCTCATTTTACAGCTGTAGTGCAGAAATCCTGCAAGGAGAGGCAACAAGAAAACTTGCAGAGTGAAGTTCTCAAGAGCTCCCATTTTGAATGGGATCCTGGATTGAAGAGAGAGGCAGTTTGCTGCAATGTGATAGTGGCAGCAGAACATTTCCATGCCTCTGAAGAGGGATATTCATATAGATACCAAGGGACACTGATTTTCTGGATTTAGAAAGGGAATTTCAGTAAGAAAGTTGAGTGGAGATAAAGATGCAGATGGAGAACATTGGCAGAGGTGCTAATGGTGAGAGTACAGGGGCTGGGCTACGGGGGTGTGTAGATTTGTCCTTGGGGACCTGCCCTTTAGCTCATCTCTGCTCTGTCCTGCAGTCTGCAGGGCTCCACAGGTCTCAGCAGTTCCCAGGACACTAAGCACATATGGCCACAGCTGACTAGGCTAGCTCAGAGGATGAGCATCTTCCACTGGGTGCATTGTTTATTTTTTTTGTTCACCAGCAGTTGCACATGAAAGGGAGTTAAAGTCCATCTCCCTGAGGAGAAGCCCCCATCTTTCTTTGAAATTCCCTGGTGTGAACTGTATTTTGAGGTTACCTCCCTACTTGCTGCCCTCTCCCAGCAGCTCTTGGCTCTGTGTGTCTAGGCCACTGCTGAGGAACCTCTCAGCTAGGATCAACCCAGGCACATCTTGTATTTAAAAGTAATTGACAGATGTAAAGCCCATGAGATTTTCTGAAAAATTTTGCAGACAAAAATTAGCAGTGAATTATGTCAATACATGGAATAATATTAAAGATTTAGGCACAGTTTTCCCACTGTGAACCTTGGAAGTTGATATGCTTTTAAAACATTTAACAAGACATTATTCCCTCTGCTGTGACTAGTCTGTCTGTGGAAAGTGTTTTCACAAGGTGCAGAGCTATGTTAGACGGGAAACTTATTTTAGTGCTCAGTTTCCTTTGTGTGACCCCTTTGACCATTTGGGAATTGACCACGTGTGAAGATAGGAAATGCAAGTTGAAGTGCTTTAGGGGAGCAGCCAAACCTGAGATCTCTCTTTTTCCAGGCTTCCCTCCTGTCTGTGGGTAAATGGGACCAATTGGAAATTGCAGTGCTCAGCTTTGCTGTTCTGTTCATAGTTACAGAATGTGGGATATTTTAGTTATGAGTGAGAACAAATTCTGGAGGAACAGAATCTTCCATCAGAGTCAGAGGGAAGTTTTAGGGGAAAAAACCCCAAGCACCAAAACAAAAAAAAAAAAAAGTCCAACTCACCATAATCATAGGATTATTATCTGAAGTTAATTTTCCATTGGAGAAAACAAAATAAGCCTAGTGGGGTTTTGTTTGTTTGGTTGGCTTGTGTACCACAAGTCAAAAATATCAGAATTTTCAGCAAATGGTCCTGAATTAAGAAGCTAAAGTCAGAATTAAAGATCTCAGAGTTTTGTCTGATAGGGGTGTATGAACAAAAAAACCCATTAATGGACAATGGCAGAGACTGTCCTGATTCTGAGCTAGGGAGACTTCTTTTTCTCTTTACCTCTACTAGATTTGTTGATCTTACTGGTCTTCAAGCATTCTGTGAAGATGGTGGAGTCAAACAGAAGTCTTTCAGAGGGCACACAGCTGTCTTGACCACTGTTCTCTTACTGCAGCTCTGGTCCCCACTGTCTGTCAGTCTAATTTTAAGTCTTGTTTAATAACACACCCTGTTTTATTGTATTTGATTCCCATGGGCCTGGTATCTCCACTTGGAGCTTGGATGCTGCAAGGTCCTTCTGGTGTGCTGGCAGTTTTCACCCTGCTATACAGCTTACAGAGCTGGCAGAATTAATGTGGCATTTAGTTATTGGCCCTGCCTTCTAATCCCCTTCTGAGAACTGGTTCTGACTTGGATTCAGGCCACAGCCCAGTACAAATGGGAATGAAAAATAATAGATTTCTCTTAAGCAAATCCTTCCTTCCAGCAGGACAGACAAGCTTCTTAACTCCCCCTGCACCCAACATTTAACTTATGAGGAATTTGGGACTTGCCATCTAGTCCCAGCTCATGGGAGTTTTTTTAAAAGGTTTTAAAATTTATTATTCTCTAGCTTTCCTCCTATACCTCCTCCAGTTATCCTAGAGTTCTTTGTTGCTAGAAACTGTGAAGTCATGGGTAATCAAAAATGTGACTTTTTTTTTTTTTTTACCATGTTGGAAAACTGTGTGAAAATTGTTTTTTTCTCATAGCAGGGGACTAAATGGACTCTTTGGCATCTCTGCAAGGTGCCCCCTTTGCCAAGGTGTCCACAGGCATACACTCACCTCCTGAGGATGCTGCAGCTTGCTCTAGCCAGGGCTGTGCAGCCAGGGAGAAGGTGGACTGATCATGGACTGGCTGTGGTGACTTTTCAGAAGGCCCAGGAGAAACCCTGGACTGTGGCAGTCTAACTACCTGTCCACCAAGTACCTGTCAACTAGCCAGCCAAAACCCACTTTCAAAAGATGTTTTTCATATGGAATTCTGCACTCTGAAGACAATGACATATTGTTGTGATAACAACAATAAAAAATTCCCATCACAACATCAACTCATAAAATTTATTGAAATAAACTGAAAAAATAAAGCAGTGCTGAATGGTTATTTAAAATGCAGCAAATAGAAAGGCATACACAGTTCTTATTATCCAAATACGTCATCAAGTAAAGAAAAAAAATTGGATGGTACTGCTTCATGGTTTTATTCCCCTGCTACTAGGTCAGGATCTGATGTTCTCCACAAGATTTTGAGTAGTAATAATTACTATTATATTATTAATACTTAATAATATAATACCATTATGGTTTCCAGGCAAAGATTTTGCATACCATGCAGTTGTTTAGTCTCCAGGAAGATGGAAATACAAGCATATGCATATGACATAGAGAAGTGCTGCATGTTTGCTTGTTTGGGGAGTATCTAGAACAAGAAACCCTGAGTGACAGGGATTTTTTGTTTGTTTGTTTAAATTCCATGGGGGGGAAGGGCAGGGAAGAAGTTGTTTTTTGTTGGAAAACAGACCTTTACTTGAAAATGCATTAAGAAAAAGCAAGAGGAGTCAAAAATGCAGCTAGGACACACGTCATGCATCATTACAAGTCTGTCATGCATCATTACACTAGAAATACATCCCCCTGACAGCAGAGCCATGGCTCTTTACCTGCAAGACACATATCAGCTGTTCTAGGGAAATAAGAGGTGGAGGAAAATGGAAACAGGCTCAGGATATTTTACTACCACGTCTGGTTCCAGTTCTGCTGCAGTTACCACCAAGTGCATAATTAATTGAACTAGAGCTAGCAGCTCTTTTGGGCGGCAGCAGGGCTTTGGCCGTCCCCAGGGCAGTCTCCCAGAGTCCCAAAAAGCTATTCAAGGGGAAAGAAAAAAAGGCTTTGCCCTTTGCGCCTGGAATCCGGATGTCTGGCAGAGGGGGCAGGGGCGGAAGGGAGTTGGAGCTCTGCATTGTCCTTCTACTCCTGTTGCTGACACACCCCTATATCCTTCTGCTGTGCAGATCCCTTTCAGCTGCCTGGTCTTAGCACCTTTGGCTATAGGAATAGCTGAACTCTTTCCCACGTTCACTCCCTACCACTGCAACTGAAGAAATCTCATGCTCACAGGACTTACTAAAATATATAGCCTTGATACTAATTTTGATTTTAAAGGTCTTGCTGGTTTAGAGTATTTCCTAGCTCACTTTACTTGGGCAGTCTCACCTTTGCACATCCACACTGCCACAGCCTCCTGAGTGGCTTTGCTATTCCAGGTGCTGGAGAGCTGCTCACCCACCACCCACTCATGCTTTGTCTCTCTCTCCATCCCCAGGAGTCCTGCTCTGCATGGTTCTGACCAACTGCAGCATCTACTCTCCTTCACAGCTCTTCCTGCTCTGCCAGGTGCCTCACTAGCATCACCCCAGCCCTGCTCCAGTTCCTGATTGCCACCAAGATGTTCATTACTATGTAAAATATTTCTGTGTGTTCAAGGTCTTCTGGACAGTGATTGCAAGCTGGAGAGGACTTGAAGAATGCTGCAGTTTTGTGTACATCTCAAGGTGAGGAGAGAACTCTCACACCTATGGGTGCACTGTGCATGAGAAGACAGCCAGCACCAGGGCTCTGTAGCTCCAGTGGCAGCATCTCAATGCTGATCAACTTAATACACAATTTTGTTCACAAGTCCTGGGGGCATTTAGCAACACTGATGGAAATGAGCTGATGAAGATTTAGTTTTAAGCCATTACAAGGAGTGGTTGCAAATAAAATTCTTTGCTCCTGTCTGTGGAAGGGCTTATGAATTCCATTAACCACTGCTTTCAATCACATACTTCCCTCACAGAGCAAGGATGGGGGGAAAATTTTTTAAAGAAGCATCATCAAAGTGAAAACACTATCATTCATTTCTAGTTAAAAATAATGCTGCTCATGGCCCCCCATGTGGTTCTGCAGCTAGCTGCTGCTGCTAGAGGTGGGGTACTCACTGCTGGCCAGGGCAGGCTTCTCGCTGCTGTAAAATCCTCTGTGCTGAGCATGAGGTGAGAATATTTTGATCCCATCTCATCCCCTTGCTCCCTGTTTGCTTGCATCTCATACATGGTTACAGGGACACCACCATCACCCCACCCAGTCATCTGCTGGGTCCTGCTGGGGTCATTTGGGATCTTGGGTCTGCCTAAGATGGAAGCAGTTATACACATGAAAAGACATCGGGACATGAACAAACATACTGCAAGGTATGTAACATTTGCTCCTAAATGCATCCAGTATTTTAAATTTGTCTCTTGGCTCCCTTGTTCTCTAGGCTGTTGGTTCTCCTTTTGGTTGTCTCTCTACTATTCTGCAAAATTTCAAATCTCTCTTCATATCCTCTTTGTTTTTCTTTTCTTTGGCCATTCAAACAGCAGTGAGCAGTGTTGGCCTGTGGTTTTAAAGTCGTTGTGTGGAATCTGTGATCTGTAGTGCCATGAGGATATTTCTGTACGGAGTAGTTTCAATGGCCAACTCTCTTTAATAGTAATTATTTATAGATGTCCTGCCATGAGACACACCCTTTTACCCCTAATTTTACATTTCCTTTCATATTTTTAATTCATTTTCAGGATACCCTTTTCAGAAAACCAAACAGATATGTACATAAATGAAAGGTGACCTTTATGCACAAGGAAAGAGTTCTCATGAATTGCAGGAAGTAATAGACTATATGGGAAAAGCACCTTCTGCTCTTTTTTTTTTTTTTTTTTTTTTTTTTTTTTTTTTTTTTTTTTTTTTTTATGTACAGCATTTCCTCCAAAGTCCACTGGCTGTAAAACAGAGCCTTAAATACCTGCCAGAAGTAGACTCCTGAGTATTTCATATTCAGCTTTACACAGCTCCCTGTCTTTGTCCTTCGACAAAAGGCTGCAGTCTATTAAATTCATCTGCTCAATTTGAAATGAAGGCCATATTAAATAGACTTCATTGTACACTTCTATAAATAGAAAATGCTTTGGGGGTTATCTGAATGTTGGCTGTAGCCATCTACCACTATTTGGTATAAGTAAATGCCTATTTAACCAGGCTTTGAAATGGAATATGATTGACAGGCTATTTCCATACTCCCATTTCCATTATTTCACCTATTCACTCTGTTTTCCTAAAAAGTCATAAAATCCAGATTTCAGCTTCCAAGATATACTTCCCAGGACTGTTCTCTCTCACCATCTCCAATACTTTCCTGGTTTCCTTTGCTAACATGCTCCTTCCTACCTCCCAATAATCTGGCTCTTCCTTTAAAACCACCCTGCATTACAGGCATTCATTTACTTCCAGTTATGCTATTTTTCTTCATCCTGTAATTGTCACCTTGGTGTCCAGATAAACTGTCCCAGCTCTACCTCCCAAATATTTATAGCAAGCATAAGTACTGGCAGAAACACATCCCTCTCCCAGAGGGATGGCAGGAAGGGGTCACATCTATTCCTCCCTACAAGCACTGAATAACTGGCTGGAATTGTGTGCTTTGTGCCTCTCCCTCTCTACCTGATGCTGGTAAAATGTTTTTTTATCTCTTTTTCCACCCATCTAAGAGCCAAATAATGTTAGAGAAACCATTATCTTTCTCTTTTCCATCTATGTATGTTGTCATGGCTAGAGCTTGTTGAAGTAGTACTTATGTAAAACCTTTATTTCTGACCCAGTACTCCCATTTGTTATTTTTGATGTGAGTAGAGAGAGAGATGTAAATAATGGGCCTCACAATGCTGCTTCTTTATCTGAAGGATGTTTATCTATCTAAGGGCTAGGATGTTTGATCCTTGGTAAGTTGCTGCACTTTCTACTGAGAAAGGAATTTTCAGGCAAAAATCAGATTCACAAAAACTCTCCAAGCCCAATAACAGAATAATGAAAAATGAGGGATATGTTTTTAGTATGAAAGTTTAAGGTTTGCTTTTACTATCCAGCTGACACAAACTTACATGTAAGCAACAGCAAGGACAAAAGCAGTGAGGGATATTTGTGAAAATATTACAAGCAGCAACTCTGACACCTTCCAGAGTCACTATGCCATGATAATGTGCTAGAGCATTGCCAAAAGTTTTCCTCCTTGACTCTTACCAAGTGGCATTCTGACCCATCTACACCTGTACCCAGGCCCATGAGAGCCACACGTACCACTCTTCACTGATTTAAGTAATTTTTCTACATTCATTGTATCCAGATGTGTCCATTTTCAGATGCAGTAATGTGAGGCAGATTTTCTAAAGCATTTTCAAATCACCTTCTCAATGTATGCATATATTAACCACACTCTCCTGGACTTGCTTTTCATGGCTGTATGCTCAAAACCTACCTATCACTTCTAAATGCAAACTGCTCAGTGGCATAAATTTCCACTTGCACAGAATACAGTAGGGAATCAAGCGGAGTAGGACAGCAGAAAATCAAGATCTCATTTATTCTTTTCACCACAAAATGCTCACTTTCAAAAAACCAACCAACCAAAACCAAAGCAAAAAGCAAAGAACCAACAAAACACCCCAACCAAAACAAACAAAAAAACCCACCCAAAAATCCCACAGAAACTGAAAAAAAAAACCAAATCAAGCCAAGCCAAGGTTATATTAAGCAATTTCTGAAAAAAGTTATATGACATAAAACTGTTTAAAAAAATCACTTAATTAATATGTGCTAATAATATTGATCTGGGAAAATATTGCTGGAAGAAATAAAAAATTGGAATGGAGTTGTGGGGATGATTTCTACTTTTTGCTAACATGCCCCTTAACTCAAATGATGTTGACCTTTTTCTAGTGTGATGATTTCTGTTCAATTTATTTGATGAAGGTGTACAAAACCCACTGTCATCCTGATTTAGTGAAAGGACTGATTCGTAGAAGACAATAAATAATGGCATCCAGCCCAGCAGATTGAATATTTTTGCACACTTTGTGCAAAGCGTGCACTTGGTATATTTAAAATGGTACACTTTCAGTTTTAATTTCTCTGTTCAGGGTTTTTTCCCTCCAGATGAAGAGTAAAGTGTGCCTGTTTAGAGATTCTTTACGAGGGCAATGTAATATTTCAGAATGGCTCTTTCCATCTTGATGTTGGGTGCACATATTAATATGCATTTTTCCCCCTCCTGTTTAGCTTTAGCAAATTTGGATTTTATTTTTATTCAACTTCTGAATCATTATTACATATTCAATTATTTTTCTCTGCTCACTTTTAACAAAGCAAATAGATACCAAACAGCAACTGCTTGAAAAGAAATTTGCATAAAATAGAAAAATAACTCTAAAATTCCAGCTCCTGACCTTCTTCTGTAATCATTCTTGATACATTTAAAGTAAGATGACTATTGCCAGTACAATACTCCTGACAACAATTCTTAATGTGCATATTTATCTGAAAATGTAAAAATTAATCTAGCTTTTACTTATAGTCATTTTAATATCTCCAATGTTTTTCCTGCTTTTGATTTCCATTGTTATCTGTGAAATCAGAATCATCCCCATAAAGCTCCATTGATGCATCCTTTTGAGATACTGCCTGTTTCCATTGTGGTAGTGAAAGCTTCATTTTGAGAAAAGGTTGACATTATTACAAGCCACATAATTTCAGTCCCAAATTCAGTTATGAGAATCACTTTGACTTGTTCAGTTCTTTTCAGAATAGAATAATAAGACAGGGGTTCTAATACTCAGCAAACTGAAACCAAAAATAATCACCAAACTCCCCTGAACCAGAACAGCTGAGAGTTGCTCTCACAAAAACCTTTTCCTGTGGAGCAAAGTAGAAGGAAAAAAGAAAACACAAGGTCATCCAAAACTATTTTTTCAATCTTTCAATAATCATGTTCTCAGACTTTCCTGCTTCATTCTGTGTAGTTTCAACTCCTAGTGACTGAATGAATGAAGTGACCAAAACAGCTCCATTTAAGTGGAGAGAACTGCTATAGCAACCATGAATCAGCTCACAAACCAGTGGAAATTCTGCAGAATGTTTGTGTAATATAGAAATGTTTAATAAAGTACTTTGTTAAAAACTAAATTGTCACTTTGATTTCTTTTTAGTACCTTTGATTCACCATTATTTTACTTCAGAATTTCCTTTAATGGTATCTGTAACATGTTTGAGGGAGTCAGAATCGAGCTGAAATACTTTTATTAGCCAAAATCGTTTTGTCATAAGAAAGCCTCCTGACTGACTTTCTGTGTTTAATTGTGTTAATTAATTTGCCAGAACTTAAAGTAGCTTTTTCAAACTTACATGATTTTTTAGAAGTCACAAATAAGAGAAAATTAATGTCTTTTCTTGATTCAATTCTACCAAGAGATGTTTATGTTAAAAGCTGTGTGAACTGATGGGCTCCTGATGAGTTTTAGAAATTTAATACTCAAGCTGGTGCTTGGTCTTGCTTAAATTCCTGAAGTTTGGGGAGGAGCCTTTTTTGACCTAGTTGCTCTAAGTGCTGGTGGAAGGGCAGAGATGCACTCTTGCACTGAGACCAGGTGGAGGCATTCCAGATGACAGGGACCAGAACCACAACTCTGGCAATGCTCCTGTCTCTTGCCCAGCCTTTGCTCTCCCTCCCCTGTGGCTCATTCCTGCAGGTGGTATGTATGTCAGAAAAAGGGAGCCATTGTCCCTGCCCACTGCTATGTGTAGAAACAGAATTAAACATGATTTTATTCTTATTCTGGAACTACTGGCTACACTTCCCACATCTGTATTGTCCAAGATGTTTCTCATGTGCTTGTTCTCCCTGGCCTCCAGATACCAGCCTCCAGATACCTCCAGCTCCACAGTCATCAGGACACATACAGTGCACAACAGATTAACTTTGTATCTGCAGATACTGAATAAGACAAAATCAACAGCAAAGGTATAGTAGCTCACCATACCAGTAATGCCATTGCGTTGTAGTACAGCTGATCTTTCATATGCTAAACGATCCAAATCAGACCACAAAAATATTTCAACACGCATGGAGTTCATGGCCCTTGAGAAGAAGCTTATCCTTATGAGAAGCAGCTGTGGATCTGAATGCAATTTGCAGTGCAATTGCAATCTGCAGATGTAAGGGAGAACCGCAGGCACACACAGGGCTCAATTTCAGCATGCACATTGAAGGAAAAGCAGCTTTTTTGGAAGAGGTAACTGCCCAGACATCCAGTGTTTGATTCTGTACCAGTGAAGAGGCACTTCCCAATAAAGAGCAGAGGTGTGTACTTTGTGGTTCAAGGCTCCAAAGAATTTCCTATGTATTCATTGCAAAATAATATAATCCAAAATTGGTGTAACATACAGCTCTTGTCCTATTCATATCTATTTTCAGTGTATATCTTCATCTTTTAAATGAAATCTCCACTGGCCAAACAACGTGGCAGCTGACTGGGACTGAGGCTGGAAGGGCTTCTACTCATCTAGATTTCCTCTAACACCTGTAAAGTTACAGAAAGTCAAAGTCTCCAAAAGGCAAGTGTCATTCTTAATGCTGCCTCCTTTCCCTGGAGAAGAATGGAATGCAGCTATCACCTGAGTTTTTTTACTATCTGTAATTGCAAACACCTCTGTCTTGTTTCCTTCTCTTTGCCTGTGCTTTCTCCTTTTCTGTCACAACTGTAGTGCGAAGCAGTGGATAGAATAATGAGAAATATCCCCTTTTGAAAAACAGAATCATGTAGCCCCCCCCCCCCCCCCACGCTGTCATAAGCGCTGTCATTCTGGTGTCTTGCACTCCTTCCTCCTGTCTAAACATCCTGTAAAAGGCTTGTAAGTTTGGGGAGCAAAGAGTGCATGAGGATTTAGCTGTCAAGAACTGTTCATTTGATCAAATGCAGAGGCATGTGCATGTGCATGCAATGATTAATTAGGAATGTATCTTAGCACAACAAAATGGCATGGAAGCTCTTCTTATGGCTAAAATGACTTGGAGAAAACTGTTTTAATTTATTGTAGGTTTTACACTGATAAATTGTGGTTCCTTTGCCAGGGTCCTCCCTTTTTAGTTCTTCTCCACTGAAAAGCGTGCCTGGAATCTGGCTTGATAAAGACACGAAATTCTTTGGTAAAGTGTCCAGTGTTGCTTCGTACCAGATGATAGGAAAGATGACAATTCCACTGAAGGTAATTAAATACATCTTTTAACCAGCTGTTCATTCGTAGTCTGTGCAGAAAAAAATTCTTGTACATTGACTTGAAACAAAAGATAGTTGAAACAAATGTGTATCAAAAGCTAAAAAATGGACTAAGATCATAAAATATTCTGAGTTGAAAGGAACCCACAAGGATCACCAAGTCCAACTTGTAAGTGGATGGCTCATACTGCGATGGGGCCCACAACCTTGGTGTTATTAGCGCCCTTCTCTAACCAACTGAAATAATCTCAGGGTCAGCTAAAGACATTACTTTTTTTTTAATGTTGTATTCTTACACTTCTGACAGACCATTAAATCCACAGAGGAAGAAATATAGCCTTAAACTTTGCTTAGGAAGCTGGAAACATACTGCTCTGTAGTGCAAATATTTTCTTCATGAGACCACAGTAAACTCCTCAGATGGCTGGATTCTGAGCTGTACAAATAAAGCTCACAATACAAAAACAACAAGAAGGTTCACAAGTCTAGTCATCCTTTTCTTTTTCTCCATGACTTTTTGGGTGGTCTCAGAAATCATGTTCTTGAGTTTTTCCATCCATAGCAGATGGAATAGGGTATTGAAACTTTAAGAAACAACCGTTTCTCTTAAAAATGCTTGCTGAATACTTAAGCTGAGCTTAAGTAGTTAAGTAGTACTTAAGCTTAATACTTAAGTAGTCTAAGAAACAAATGACTGATTAAAAGGCAAAATATATTCAATTGCATTGATTTAAAAATTCCCAATAATTTCATTGTCACAACTTTGAGAAATATTCTGAAATAACTCATAGGTGATTGGGGGTTCAATTTGTAAAGTGAAAAGTAAAGTAGGACATTAAAGGTCTACTAAAACATAATAAAATTAAATCTTTTAGTCCTTTGATCTAAGAACAATGAAGGAGTATAAAACCTGATGATATCCACAGAAACAAAACACTTTTAATCCCACACCAAAATGTATTTCTTTTTTTCAGCTCAATGTGGTTTCTTTTCAGATTTATGTAATAGGACCCAAAATGCAGTCCTGACTTTACTGAAAATATTGAGAATGTTTTATGGAATTCATTGAACAGCTTTAAGAAATATTTTTAAAATTGTTAAAATAGTTCCTTTCAAAATTATATGTTTTGGGCCTTTTTAAAGGAAGTCATTGAAGGTTGCATTTAGTTACATTTATTTTTCAAACTATTAATGGAAAGAAATAAAATATCATATTTTATGCCCACCCACTCTCCTACCCCCTTCCTAATTGATATTTTTTACTTTTTATCCCCTCTGCAGATTTTCCTCTCATAGTATTGCACATTGGCTACTGATTAATCACATCGCTCCAGACACATCTGGGATTCATTCTCTGCTCCCTACTTAAGTAGAGAAAGTAGTTTTCTTCTGGAAATGGAAAGATGCAGAAATGTAAGCTCCCCTCCTGAAACAACCAGTGTCATCTCAGATTTAAGTATAAAGGAAAGTAGGATTTATCCTGTGCTATTGTTTTATTTTTGTAAGAAAGATATAAGAGGCTTTCTTGAATATGACAGCTGGAAAGAGAGTTCCAGGGAGTTTCAGTGTGACCCAGAAACATGTCCCCACTGTATTCAGGTGGTGGGACAAGAGAGATCCCTAGGAATGTGCTGAGCCCCCCAAGGCATCCCTCAGACCCCTGTGTGCACCCCAGCCAGCACACATCCCATGCACATCCTTCCTGTGTTGCACACATACCCCCATATCCTCTGCTGCTGGGTGGGGAAACAAGCAAGGCTGGAGGGCATTCAATACTCTGCATAGCTCCAGAAACTAATCCATTTGACACTCACAGGTTTAAGCCCAGAGACAGAGGAAGTGGCTAGCATCTCCTAAAAGATTTAAAGGTAAGGTGACTTTATCCAGCTCAAGATCTGGTCAGCAGCCACTTGATGAATATTAATGATAGAAGAAATATGGTTAATATTTAGTCATTGCTTTATAGGCTGAGTTCTGTCTGAAATTTACAACATCAGGCAAATCAGTCCTCTTTGTGTGAAGCAAAGGCAAGAGCTTTTCCTGCATCTCTGCTTATACATTACAGATCACAAAGCAGAGCCATACCTGAGTAGTGGCAGGTTATGGGCATCACAGGCAGAAGGAATATGCATGCTCAATGAAATTGAGGGTTCAGCTGCACTTGGGTGGGTGGGAGCAGGGGGGAAAGTAATTTTTATCCATTACTCAAAATACTTCCTCAATTCGCATGGGAAAAAAACATGGAATTTTATTCTCAGGGTGCAAGCCAGTTTCTACACGCTGCCTTTTCCTCATGTCCTGCTTGTTCTGTACCTGCCTGGAGATGGGACAGAGGTGAGTTTCTGACCATTTTTTTTCCTTTTCTGCTGCTGATGACTGGTGCACTGAGTGATCCTGAATGGGTATAACCAATCCAAGCCTCAGAGTTCACTCTGTTTTCTTTTTGCATGTGCAGAGTGGTTGGATGAGAAGAGTTTAGACTGTGTTCAAAAGTCTGCGTTTATTAGCCTGTAAAACAAATTTAACATTTTCACTAGATAGACTGATAGACTTACATATTCATATTTTTGCTACAGGAAGTAGCTGTGGCAACACAAAGACAAACAGCTTAAGTAAAATACTATCTAGAGCAATGCACTTTCTCTGGCGATCATGATTTTTATTGAGAAGAGGAATTTCAAAAAATGGTAGTTCTACAGTGTTTGGGGGATTGGCCCAAACTTACACAGTGCTAATGCAACCTCTGACCCATATTAATGCCAGGCAGTTCCTGACATGATATGGGTGCTCAAACAGGGAAGAGAGCACAGACACTTGTCTCCAGCCCTTCTGGTTGAACACAAGGAGAGTCTTGTGGCTGACAGAGCACAAAGACTGGAGACCTTGGAAGGAGCCCAGGAAGGGAGGTTGGAAAGGGATGGGTCACTGTGCCTCCAAAGGCAATCCAGCTTTGGCACTCTCTAGGAGTGTATCACAACATCTCCCTGCACCTACACAAGGTCTGTATGCAGCCTCTAAAACCCAAAGAAAAGCCTGCATGTCATGATATACATTCAGTCTGCAAAACAAGGCAGAGTTTGGGAAAAGTCTCACACTTTCCAGTCTTTCCTGTCTTTTGTTGGTTTTCCATTACTCTGCTTCTGGATGCCCCTGAAAAACCACAAGAACTTCCCTTCTTGTAGGGTTTCATCACTTTTGCCTCAAAATGAAACTAACCAAAATGAAAAACAGCTGGATCAAAAAGAAATCTAGTAAGCAAATAAGCAAAC
The DNA here is from genome assembly GCA_013401135.1 of Cettia cetti. Classification (NCBI taxonomy): domain Eukaryota; kingdom Metazoa; phylum Chordata; class Aves; order Passeriformes; family Sylviidae; genus Cettia; species Cettia cetti. Next base: position 2,482 of record VZUI01035404.1, on the reverse strand, counting down.
ATATCCAAACCATCAAAAATTAAATTGATTTTAATTCTGTATCTGGTTTTGGCGAAACTGTATATTAATTTTTAGATCTTTTTCTTTGTGTCAGTTTATACGTCCTTTGCAAGGAGAATCACATTTGGTTATAGTCTCCTACCAGCCTCTGATCTGTATTTCTGTTTTGCTGCCACTGGGCAACTGCTTTGCCACTATGTTCCTGCTTATGTCATGAGACCATGTTGCTGGTGATTTTTGGTTTAAACTCAAGCTTTTGGTCAGCACCTAGTAAAAATATATGTCTTGCTTCTTTTTATTTAGCATCTGAAATACTTTTGTCATTTGGGTTGATGCTAAACAAAGAGGGTTTTCTCTAAATCCTCTGAAAAGCTTTGTGCCTCTATTGTTGCGATAAGCACAGTTCACATTTTAAGGCAGGTAAAAGGACAATTCTAAAAATCTCACTTGAATTGAGGAGAGTATGATCAATCAATAATTAACACTTCACATCCAATTAGTCCAAATTCCAGCATACAGAATGTTTCTCTTGGCATATCATGCTTGTCAGCTCCATTTTCAACTTGAGCTGGCAGCCAGTGATAGCAACAGACTTATAGCAGGCGTTCTGCAGGTTTTTGTGTCTGGGGTAGGTAATAATTTTACAAGGTAAGGACACAGGAATAACTCAGAGAAAACAAGAATTCCAGAGCTAGACTACTGGGACAGGCCTCTGGATAATTACTTTTAATACAGATTATTGAAAAGTAAACTGCTCTGTGCTAAAAGGAAGGTATTTAGGGGTGTGAAAGAGGAGGCAAATTACTAGGTGCATGGAAAGGACAGGCTGGGGAGTGAAAGGAGGCTGAGGAGTGAAAGTGGATTTTTCCAAAGGAAAGGCAGAGCCTGACTAGTTTTTCCCACACCGCTTCCCCGCTGAGGCCGGCCTGATGTGAAAGAGCCACGTTTTGTGTGTGTCCCGGCGCTGGGCCCCGCCCGGAGGGCGCGGCGCGGCCCGGCCGAGGCGCGGGTGGCTCCGCGGCTGAGCCGGGGACAGGCCGCGCTCCAGCCGTGCCGTGAGGGAGGGCGCGCTGTCCTCCGGGCCACGCCGCTCCTGAGCTCTGCTGCTTTATATTTTAGCCTCTTTGTTTCCCTTGTCCTGCTGCCAGCAGGGCAGACAGTGCAGGCAGTCAAGGAGCAGCTGCCTGCCGGAGCTCGGAGGCTCACGTCACACAGGCAGGGCTGCCGGGGGCACAGCCAGCCGGCGAGGGGGTGAGGTTAGGTGAAACATTAGCCACGTTGTCTTGGCTTCCCGCCAGGGCCTTTCAAATATTTCTTTATGTGCTGCTGATGCTGTGCTTCTTTGGCATTTAAAAGTAGGCTCCGACAGGATTTCACAACGAGCTGCCATTTTACGGTTCAAAACAGATGCGAGCTTATCACCCATGGAAATGTGTGTCTCCCTGAACCCCTTCCTCTCCGCTCCCCCGGGGCTTGCGGCCGCTCCAGGCAGATCAATCACGAGGACTCTGTAAGCGGCTAAAAATAATGCAAGTCACAAAAGTCTGGAAGCTGTTGCTCATTTGGGGGTTTGAAAATTCAAATGTTAGTCTGTACTAATGACTGTGCTATCTGGACAGTAATAGATAAGTGTTAGATGTTCTTCTAAGGTGATTAAAATTACTTGCAACCCCCTTCCTCAATGCCTGTTGCCAGAGTGTGTCTCTTCAGTTTCCCAGGTTGCAGGGAACAGGCAGATATTCTTGACAGTTCATCATGAGGAGAATTTCATCCTAGATTCAGAAAAATAGTGTTGGAAGGCAGAACGAACTGAGCCTGTATCCTGCATCTTGACAGATGCCAGTCAAACCAGTTCTTAAAGACTCCATCAGTGCTGCAGGCAACATGTGCCGGTGCTTCCTTGTCCTTTCTAAAGCTTCTCTTTATCCAGATGGGAGCATGGGCTAGGTTCTTTATCTACCTGTCCAGCAACATAAAGGTGGAGCAGCATGTTGCAACACTACTGGTGACTTGCAGAATGTCCTGTAGACAGTATTTCCTCCAGGTCAGGGTGGGGATGGTGAGAAGGATAGTTTGATAAAGCCTGGAGTGCAAATTTAAATGGCTGAAATACATCTTGTGTCCAGAATAAACAACAAAGAGGTCAGAAGTGAGCAAATGTAGGCATGAGCTTTCACAACTTATGTATGGTTGTAACTTAATTTGTGCTGGGATTTTTAATATCGTTGTCAAAGGAGACTAATGCACTGAATATTACTCTAATGAAGTGCTATTCTTTAAAGTAACAGGAGACCTGAGTACTCAAGGATCAAATATTTTGTTTAATCTGAACTGGCTCTTTGAAGAATTTTGTTGGCTGAACCATTATGCTAGTGCTGTGTTAATGCCATGAAAATGTGCAGAGTTTATTATTATTATTATTATTATTATTATTATTATTATTATTATTATTATTATTATTATTATTATTATTATTATTATT
>VZUI01035402.1:0-50005 GCA_013401135.1 Cettia cetti | reverse complement strand
ATCCCCCCCCCCCCCCCGCTTAAAATAGTTCAACTTTGTACCAAGGACCATGTCTCTGCTACAGCTTTCTCTGCAGAAGTGCAGACAGACCCAGTATTGGTAAAGAGGGAGGCAGGTTGTAACCCCACCTCTACACAGAGCCTTGCTCTGACAGGTTTTCCTCCCCAGCCAGTGAGACTGTCCCCATGGGAGCTACTAGAAGAGTTTTTTCCTCAAACATCTTGCTTTTTTTTTTTTTTTTTTTTTTTTTAATTTTATGTACAAGTGTCTCTTTCACCCAGCATCATGCTTACCTTGCAGCAGGAAGGGTATGACAAGCCCTGAGCAGAAACTTCACCTGAGCTACAGTCCTGCTGCCAACACAGACTTACTCTGTAATCTCAGTCCAATCTCTAAAGCTGCTATCTTTTGTAATGAGGTGGCACTACTAGAGCTTCTGGCATGAGGAGGTGCAGGGCAAAAACAAGGCAGGACACAAGACACAAACTACCCAGCAACAGGGCTGCACACCTGAGGTGGACAGATGGACAGATGAAGGAGTGCTGGGTTTCATTACATCCAGAGAGTAGACAGCACTTCTCAAGATGTTTCTGTCAATCCCAAAGACCTGACAAATAATCTGATTGATAAATTAGAGTTGCTCGTATCTCAGACAAAATATTGAACCTTGAAATATTGCCATCTCCTCGGGATGCCTTGCAGCACCTCCTGAAGGCACTCCCAAATGCAGCAAAGTGATGGGCTGGCACTAGCCAAGAGTACAACAGCCTTTTCCATCAGGGCCCTCATGCAGCTCTAGCTGTGATGCCTTAAAAGGCTGGTTAGCACTGAGATGCTGCAGTCTTTATCTCCTGCCCATGGCTGCTGCTTTGGAGATAGTATATTTATAGCTCACCCAAAGCACGGAGGCGCATCTGTCTAATTATGAAACATATAGTTTGGGCAATCCAATAAAGAGACAAGTCTGTCCTGTCTCTCTCATTCACAGACTCACGACCAGAGGCAGCACTGAGCTGCAGCAAGGTAAGATAGTGTTTCATTTTGGTTTTCACTGTCTTTTGAGCCCTTTTCTCCTTTCCAGCTGCCATTTGCCGTCACTTCTCAGGGTTCTGCATAGACATCTTGAGGGGAGTGCTGCTTTCTCAGGGGAAGAATGGACTTTATTTGTTCTTCTCTTGCTGCCCGGGCACACACAGAGTTCCTCTTTGTATTCCCAGTCTGCTGTTGGGAACCAGGTGCTAACTAACAGCTGCTCTTTAGTTTCTTCACTAATAGTACACTGTCATGTTTTCATGTTCTCAAGGAACACAACCATATCTAACTATAGACACTTCCCTGGTTTGAATAGCAAACTGAATTTCTTCAGGCAGAAAGCTTTTAATTAGGTTTTGGAGGGTTTTTTTCTCCTCTATCAGCATTTTCTTCTTTATGTTGAATGTTTGGAAAATGAATAGATAATGGGGAAAAGTGGACAGACAGAAGGAACATTTTACATTTTTCTACTCTTTCAGACCATTTTCTAGTGGCTATGAAAGAAAAAAAGGAAAATTACAGGTGATGCTTGCCGATTTCATGTTTTAAACCATTACCTGTTATGGATTACAGCAGCTGAGGGAAAAGGGAAAAGAAAGCAAAGTGCTGAATCGTAACTGTGTGCCAAAGTACGGATTCATCAAACCTAGCCTGTAAAATAGCATTAGCAATAACTGCCAAATGCCAATTATCAGGATATTGTTACATTAAATTACTTTTAACCTCATCTCATGAGAACATTAATTTTCAAATGAAGCCAATAAAAGAACACCTCTTAGGGAAAATAAGATTATTTGTGCATGCATGTAAACTTGTTTGGATGCATTTACAGATACATTTTTACTATAAATATTCTTATAACCAAAGGCTTTTAAATCTGAGGATCGCAAAATATGACACAAAGGTAATTAATTTTCTTTTAGCCTAAAAAGCTAAAGCTATCACACATTGGACTAGAGTTTGTTCATTATTCCATTACTCCAGAACTTAAATAAAAGAAAGATGTTTTCAGATGCTGAGTCCTTCAAGGGCTTTGGCAGGACCTCAGGTCCCTGGTAGCCTGAGGAGCAGGACTCCTTAGACCTGACCCAAAGCCAGTGCTTGTAGGAAAGGATAACCCACTTCAAAGTGTTTGGGATTGAGGTCAAATCCTATGGGAGGATTTCAAAGGCAGGAGGTCAGATGATTACTTGTTCTAAAGCTGCTGGAGATGCACTGACTTAAGGTGAGAGGTAGGTGCAATTCTCTAAAATTTGTGCGGTACTTTGGGCTGGGCCCAGGGCTGTCTCTTGGGCTCTGCCATGGCTGCATGTGCCAGGCAGTGCTCCAGCAGGAAATGCAGCCCTGGGGTTGTGCCCAGGCCATAACACACTCATGGCCTCTGAAATCAAGTGAACACATCCAAAGAATGTCCTAGGGATAGGATTTGCTCTTAGGCCATGCCCAGAGGAACCAGTCCTACATATCTGGTCAACAGACCAGCATAGGTGACTGAACCTCAGTGCCTGGGAGCATCCTGGTGTCCCATTTGATTTATTTGATTATAAAGACATGGTCTCTGAGGTTGCCCCCATGTATCCAGCCTCACCTGTGATGGGCATTCATTGCCATGGTTGATGTCCTCAGGCAATATGTCCTGTATTGTCGCCTTGTTTTCCAGCCTTCAGCCTTGGAGTCAGAAATTTCATGTGAACAAAGTAATGTTTACAGAACTGTTATCATGTTTTTTGGATTCCTTTCTGTGAAAGGAATCTTGATGGACACTTTCTAAGACCAGTGAAGTAGAAGAGGTTGAACCTCAGTCTTCCAATCTGGTCTTCTTTTTAGAAATCTATATAAGTTGTAGAAAGAATTAAACTTGCTCTTTTCCCGCTTCGACTCCGTGGTTATCACTGCGTCTCCCTCGGGACAGCATTGCACAACAATGTATGGTTTAGCTTTCCAGGGTTGTGCTGGTGTGGGCTGTGACAGTCAGTGTAGATAGTGCTGAGACAACATGTTAAGGGACAAGTTTGTTCCACCTTTCATGTCAAGAACAGCACATAACTTAAGTGGAAGAATAAAGTAATGTAAAAAGCAAATTATCTGCACATGCACTTGTCTTATCTTGGGGCTTACTGTCCCCACATGGATACCTTGGAAGGCTTAACATCTCCAGACACTGCATGCAGCCAGCACCTCCACGTCTCCCTGCTCTCCAGCTGTAACCATCTTGCCACTACACTGTGGTCTGATCAGACCTGCACAGAGCTCCAACCTTCTGCTCCCCAGCACTGGTGAAATGAGTTTCCTGTTACCTGGAGCCCAAAGGCAGCATGTCCCACCAGAGAATGCAGCATTTTAGAGGGACACCAGTGGGACATGGCAGCTGCTTTCACTCCTCTGCTTATTACAAGATCTTGCTATTAAGCTAAACTGATGTGCTTCCACAGTAAATTGTGCAATAAAAAAATGTGTACAAAACTAGTAATGTTTAATAGTCTCACTTCTCACATACTAGAAATTTTCTCATGTCCTCAAATTCTTTGTCTATCTTCCAAGCCTCAGGCTAAAACAATAAAAATGAGAAAATCATCCTGGTTGGGCACTTAGTGTTAAAATATTGCAGCCACTGATATATTGACAGCATTCCCTTTTAAAAACAAGAAGCAGAATTCCAACCATGTACAGCAAAGCATTAGCTTTTTTAAAAAGCTGTGTTGGCCAAAAGTCTCTAGCTGGAACAAAATGCAGGAATATACATACTAATGATGTGATTTTTCACGGGATTTTAATTTAAAAGTAAAATTAAACAAAAAGACCCAAAGCCTGTTCTGAAAGTGAAGCCATACTAAGGGCAATCTCTGACAATAATACTTTGTTCTTACCTAGCATTTAAAAATATGATTAATGGATGAATAACTTTACTTTTCTCCTTGCAAACAGCAAGCCATCAGAACAAGGCAAACCTTTGACTGCAGCTGGCAAGAGTCTGTGAGGGGACAGCCTCATTCAAACCATTCTTTTATACGGAAAATGTAAAAGGCTATTTTACAAGGAAGAAAACCAGAGAAGGAAGTGGATGTGAATACTGGCTTAGGGGTGAAATCCTGGCCCCACAGATATCAATGGGATCTCTCTCAGATGCATTCACAGATTATTTTAACAAAATTCAGATCTCTTTCTTTTCCTCCTAATTTTAATAGTGCCAAACTTGTGTAGATTTGTACCACAAAGGTGCATTGGCGTATTCTTTATTCTTTTTCTTACCATTTTTCCTTCTTTGTGGCTATGTGTTGTCTAACCAAACCACAGACACTTTGACACAGTTGGTTTTCAGTGAGATGAATTATTACTGACTGCATTATTTTATCTTTGGCTTTGTATCAGTGAGTACAGTTTCATGCTGATAAATCTCAGGCTGTTTCAACAATGTTCATCATCTAACACTGATCAGCTTTGAGAAGCATAGGTCTTATTGCACAGAGTCCGAGTTTTTCTGAAGCAGCTGGAGCAATTTTGCCTGGTTTTGCTCAGCTCCCTCTGACAAACAGGAAGGACTACCACAGACATTTCAAAGGCATCCACCAACTTCATAAAACTCAAAATGTTTCTGCTCCAGGTTGATTTACTGGCTACTGCTAAGACACGCTTACCAAGAATAAGTGAAACTGAAAGAGCTAGAAGAAAAAGTATTTCCCTCAATTTCCCTTCATATTTTCAGTAATATTTTTTATGAAGCCACTTATACAGGGCCTCTTTTATAATATTCTTTCTTTTTCCTGCAGTGTCTGTGGAGCTCCCATATCACAACAAACTAGAGTAAAATTCCCCTTTAGAAAGGAAAATAACTACTTTGTCATGAGAATAAAATGGGCACATAAGTGGGGAGAGAAGCTGCCTCACACATTCCAGAAACAAAGCTAGTGAGCTTTCAAATCAGCATATTCCCTGTCAAGCTGAACAGATTTTCACCAAAGTCTTCCTAGAAATTTGCATGCTTTCTGTAGGAGGGAAGCATTGACAGCATTGACTAGTGCTCCTTTTTGGTAGCCTGTGGCTGGGGAAGCAAAGCCCAACATGCCTAGAGATTACCATATGAAAACAGAAATACCTGCAAGCCATAGATGCCATCACACAGAAGCCAATTATTCTGTTATTTATGCCATTTTTTAGATGTTTGGTGTCTTAATTCCCTGTGCATGGTTCCCACTGCAACACATCTCCCAGCCCCCAGCAGTGGGTGTAGAAGGCAGCAGGACATTCAGGGGCCTAGTACACTAATTATAATACAAAAAGAGAAGTACAGCATGGCACTTTTGGTACAGAACAACATCAGAGAGGAAGTTCTCAGAACAAACTCTGTTGTACTTTTCAACTCTACCACGTAAGCCCCACTGAGAAATTTGTGTGAGCACATTACGTGTTATAACACATTATGTATTATGTGCTCACGTGGCCAGCATTTCACAGTTGAGTATTTCTCCTCTCAACTTCCTTTCAGGGGAGAAAAACAGCACCTCTTCCTAATTCAGAAAAAAGAAGAAAGGGTCTTCTAAGGACCAGATCTGAGGGCAGCCATGTTTCCTTTCTGCCTTTTTGTCCTATGTTACTAATGCAAATGTTGGGTGGATCTGCAGCTTACTAAAGGAAATAGCCAACAACAGTGGGTCCAGGGCATGCTCAAAGAAAAAGCTGGCAGGAGAAGCAGTGTGGGCATGGCTGTGGAAATGCTGTAGGCACTCAGGCAGAGCAGTCTGCCTTCCTCACAGCTCTTCTTCTCCCCTCTCCTGCAAGTGAAGTTCCTACAGCCTCTCTGTGCTGTGTTTGCTGCCAGGCAAGCAAGCCCCTTCCACACATTTTTGCTGGGTATGCAAGAAGTTAGAAACTCTTCCTTGCAATGAGCTTCCTGAAAATCCTTCTGGATTTAAGGAAGAATCAACATCATTGTGGACAGGCTCTTCAGGGACAGGCAGATGAGCATTTACATTGGAGCAACCCAGCCAGGACTCCCTGGAATTTATGGTTAGACATTAGGGATAAGTAAAAGGACTAGCACTATTTCATAATGTGAGTTCTGATTCCACTCTAATGATTCATAAAAATTACTTATCTTCCAGCAAGAGACACTTCAAGACAAGCCATTGTTACGAGTCTTTCTTTTGTTTTACTCACAACATTTGAATTTCATCCACATTAAGATAGCAACTCCACTAGACGGCCATGTGAATATAAATTTGTCAGGGACAAACACAATCCATATGCCTATCAGGCTGACAGTGGTGGATGGTATATTTTTTCAGCTCTGTGTGAAACGGTAGACATGAAATTCACGTCAGCAACCAAATGATTAATCCTATTATTTAAAGGGCCTGAGCACTTATAGGGTTCAAAGTAAGCACAGGCCTAAGAGGATCAACAGTAAGGACTCTACTTCAAAGTGCACAATTTAAACTCATATACTCAATCATAATATACGTCTGAGCCTCCATCTCAAACCCTCTCAGTTTATCTGTAGTGCATACAAACAGTAGTTGGGAAGAAAAATAATTGTTGCCATACAGAAGGATCTTTCTTCAAAACAGGTCCCCAGTCATGGTCAGATTGGAGAGGGTGATTGTTTCTACTTACATCAAAATACTGTGACTTTGAAGTAATTTGAGAAATGATTTGCAACTGTATGCTTCTTTTGAATATTAGGCAAGTTGAAGGGTCTGGGGAATGATAGGGCCAACAGATAACCAGTCCTTGAGGAAGAGATGGCTGTAACAGAAGAGGCTAAATGATCTCCTTTTTTTTGCTCCTGTGTTCGTTGTGAGGAACTTGGAGAGCTTCCTGCAGCAGAATGCTTCCTTATGGGTATCGTCAGGGGATCTATTTCAAGCTGAAGTGACTGTAGAAGAGGTATGGAGCAAACAAAATGAATAGGAAGAAAATGTTAGAACCAGATGGTGTTCATCCAACAGATTTAAAGGGACTGAAGGATGAATTAGATGAATTAGCTGAAATGATAATAGTCTATGGCCTCTTATTTAAAACAGAACTGAGCACCTGAATGTATCCAATACAACATCGGCCTTTTTAAATGCTTCCAAGAGAAAATGGGAGAAATAGAGCCTGGTAAGACTGACACTGATAGAAATCACTATGCAGGGTAGAGAAGCTGGATAAGCATGATACATTGGGAGAAATTCAATATAGCTTGGTAAGGAGAAATCATGTTCTACAAATCCATCAGGTTCCTGTGAGAGAATAAACAGCATGGAGATTCAGGAGATTGTTGGTTGACAGCATCTGCCTATTTGTCCCTTTCCATGTATTCACTAAGGGCCCTCACCACAAAACCTTAAAAACACTTAAGCAGCAATAAGATAAGAGGGAAGATATTTGTATCTATTGTATAAAATCAATTTAAAGATAGACTGGTTTTACAGTAAAGAGATCAATAGGAGATTATTAGTAGAAAATCTTCTAAGACTGAGAAACTGGATGAGAGAAAATGATCTTAGGCAACAGGATGAGTTACACCAGAACAGCACCTCAAACTGAATGTAGATGAACATAAAACAGTGAACATGGGGGGAAGATGTAACTAGCCATAAAGTAATGGTTCTGAGATGTTAGCAGGGTGTGAAATTTAGAGCTTATATAGGTGTACAACAAGAATCCAAAACAACAGAACACAAGCAGCCAAGATGCAAACTGAATGTTAAAGTTTTGGCCACATCACCTGAAAAACTAAATTGTCATATTAAAAAAGTTTGAAGAAAAGTGATAAAACACAAGAAGTAGCTTTCACACCAACTGAACAGGCTGACTGGGATTCCTGGCCTAGGAGAGATGGCTGAGAGGAAATATGATAAAGATTGACAAAGACATGAACAGCCTGTAGCAGATGAATAAAGATCAGTTTCTCATTTTATCTCCAAAGGTAAGAGCTAGGAGGCCTCAGATGAAACTAGTAGGTAATATGTTCAAAATTGACACAAGGAAGATGGTTCTTCAGCAACATAGAGTAGAGCTACCTGTTACTGGAAACTGTGAATTTCCTTTCAGGCAATCAGGAGGGAACTGTAAGTTCATGAAAGTGATACTCATCCTGGAGGATACTGCCTCCAGGTTGAGAAATCCCAAGCCAAAACTTGCTGGAGGCTGGCAGAGTATTATGAAGAGATATCATTACATTCTCTTCTTACTTTCTTCCCAAGACACTCCCCAAGACCAGCATAAAAAATTGGAGGAACCCTGCTTCAGTGATTCTTATATTGCTATGGTGTGATCTGAGTAACTACAAACAAGTTCTGCCTGACACTATTCATCCTTTACAGGCATGAATGTTAGACTGAAAACTTTAGTCTAAATCTTCCTTCCTTCCTTCCTCGCTCTTTGGAGGTTGTGTCCTAATGTTAATCCTAAGGGCAAATTAGACAAAGATCTGCTAGCAATAACTTAGACATTGTCACTTCTGCCTTGGAAATTAGTTAGATAAGTTTTTAAGGTGTCTGCCAACTGCTCAGTTTCACAAAACAAACTACCTGCTTTTCCTTTGCTCCCTTGGCTCTCAGAACCAGTCTTAAAGGTGCAAAACTTAATATCCAGCATTAACAGAACAGACAATTGGGGATGTAAGCATCATAAAGTCACCCTAGGACAGATGCCTTCACTCAGAAGTTGCTGAGGCCTCTGGCTGTCTGATAAAATGAAATGGTAGTCTCAATGTTGCTCTTGGTTATTTCCAGAGAGTGAAACACCTATCAGCTGTTAGCAAAAGTGCTAAGGGGAGCAGAATTATACACACAGAAGTAAGGTTTTGGAGAAGAAGCCGTGGGAAGTGGGGCAGTGGGAGGGAAAAGGCTATGGAAAGGGGATTTTGCCTAAAAATGCCGACCTGTGCTGCTGGGAACAACACAGGGAATGGGAGCTATTTTTTACAGAATAGCAAGCCTCTGGAGCTGTCAGAAACAGAGTGATCAGTTTCTTGGAACAATCACAGTGTGTTTGTGTCATGCATCTGTAACAGGGAATGATAAATCATGATTATACTAAAATTAATAAATCCTAAATTAGGGGGTAGTATTTGCCAGCTCAGAAGACCAACAATTAGTGCAACCTCTGTAGCAATTTGACATCCCAGATTCCATCTGCAGGGGTAGGAAACCCAAAAGGCTCTTCCCATCTGTCTTATTAAGCCCCACATGGCAGTCAAGTTGATTCCAGAGGAAATGAAAGAAGCAAGAGCTCCTCTGCATAGGTCCCTGCACTGTTATCATTTAGAGCCATATGAAGACCCCTCACCTGTTGTTGGGGATTGTCTCTGTATCCCAAAGCACTTGCAGAGAGGTGCTGCCAAGCTCTCTACCCTTAGTTACAGATGAACAAACTGTGGAGCTGAGGGGTTTAGTGAACATTTAGAAGCCAAAAAAGTGTGAAGATGGCAAAGACCAAAATGTTTCACTCCTGTTTCCTTAAAAGTAAAGGCACCATGGGTTCCTTAGTGAGGGGAAAGAATGAGAAAGCAAGCTAGGGAAAGTAGGGGGAAAGCCTGTATTCCATAAGAATTGTTGTCTTTCACTCTCTTTGTTTTAATCCTCATTATTTCTTCCTCATTATTTCTTCATGCAGTTCACAGCCTGGTGAGGGCTGGTGAGGGCTGTTCAGGGTGGCTGCCCCACATGGCAGAGGCAGCTACTGCTTGGGGAGTTGTTTGATGAGCTGCCTTTATCCTGCAATAGCCTGTATGGCTTTTGTTTAATCCATGAGTTCCTGGGGTAGATTTCTGTCAATGCCACTTGTTCAGTGAAGGACCTATCAGTCCTGTAACATGGTGCCTCAGCTTTCCAAGCTTTTGGAAACTCATCTGTCAACCAGAGGGATTTTCCTTAGCAGATACCATTCCTTTAAGCCCTGGGTTGATCCTTGAAGCTTCCTCTGGTATTCCGACTGCTTCTTGGTCAAGCACCACTGCACTTCTCCTCTGTGATCAAATTGTGTTCCTCTGCACATCAGTGATAAAAGCTGTTTGTCTACTCAGCTGGGAGAGAGGAAAGTAGCAGAAAAATGGACACAGCTGTCTTTCTGCCTGGGTCATCCATTGCAAGCCCTTTTTTTACATCTCAGTTGTCCACTGAGAGAAGGGCATGGGAGCAATTACACAGAAAGTGACAGAGAACATTTTGACAGGTGTCTCACTGCCGTATTCACTTTGGGACATCTCTTTCAGGAGATAGATTTCTCTGAATGAAACTGGGGCTAACTGGATTGAAATCTTTGTCCGAACTGACCATAATGGTCTAAAATGTTTGGTCTCTATCCCAAACCATGCTATCAAAGAGACACATTTGTATTTCAGTCTTAATCATCTGTCTTATCACATAGGATCATATTATCCTTGTAAAGATAAGTTTTCCTATGAAAAACAGAAGTTCTTTGATACTACTGAACCATGGCACCTTTCTCTAAATTACTGAAGAAAATTGTTTAACAGTGCATGTGAAAACTTCGAACATATTAAGAAAGTAAATATGAAAGGGGGTTTTTTTAACATATTAGATTGGAGTTTCTAAACTAATGTTTCCACATTGATTTAGGTTAAACATCAATAATAGAAGTCTTGCATGATCCCAAAGCAGACAGACTTTCTCTATCTGCCTTGGTTGGGGTGGTTTTAATGGATTGTCCAAAGATGTCTGTAATTCCCTCATCAGAATATGTGAAACTCTGATATTTCTTACCTGATGTGTCTTTCTACTTGAGGTTCGAGTCTCCTGGGGGAAGAAAGGAAGATCAGAATATTGCAAAAAGCCTTGTGACTTGGAAAGTGAATTAGGAAAGAAATACATGCTGAAAATATCTTTTTATCCTTTGCAAACTCCTCATAATCTTGGGAAAAATATATATCTGTGAGCATTTTATGAGAATGAAATTTCAGGAAGAATTAATATTGCTTAGCTGTTATTTTAGGTTTAATGAACTAAAATGCAACATCTGCACTAGTCTAAACTCCTTTCTAAGTAGTAGTGCCAAAAATAACAGCTCTCCTAAATGCACCCTGTCATATTGAATTGAAGCTTGTGTTACACAGATTCAAGTATCAGAAAGGGGATTAGTTGAATTCTGATAAAGTAACTTAACAGTTTCCAGGAGTAAGGAATCAGCCAGTAGCTTAGCCATTTTCAAACCTAAAAGTGTATTTTTTCCCCTCCCTTGCTCTCTCAGAGACATTATATTTCTTTGTCCCAAACTGGGGGAAATAAAAATATTCCGCTTCCAGCTGTCTCTTTCCACTTCTTTTCTTTGTTCATTCTTTCCAGCCAGAAAAGGAGATAAGTGCTGAAATTATAGTTATTCCAGCATCAGCCCAGTAGCTGAAGTGAGACTTATGAAGGCTTAGTAAAATCATTGAGAAGTCCTGCTATGAAAATGATACTATTTCCACCTTTTTTCTCATATGGAGGTACAGCATTCTAAACATAAAATTAACCTGTTTAACATTCAGACACTGAAGAACAAGCAATATATGTAATGCAAATGCTGTAGTAAATGCTATATACATGAGGAAAATATAAACCATAGGATAAGTTTCTAAATCACTGTACTGTATTTTCATTTCCACTCTTGGTTTAGGCACCCTATTAGAAGCACTGCCCCATTTCCATTGCATTGACTTCCCTGAAGCCCTGAAGATGCCTGATCTCTGCTGGGTTCTTCAGAGAACCAAAGAAGTAAATATATATATATATATATATATATATATATATATATATATATAAAAATTATGTATATATATACATCTCATTATGTAACCCACTTCATATATTCATATATATATGAATGAAGTGGGTTACATAATTAATTTTTTTAGTGAAAGGGTCTCTGCCCTTTCTTCCCCATCTCTCTGAAAATTAATGAAATTTTTGGCTCTCCCATCCACCCACACCTGTTGGATTTGATTCTGGTGGGAAAGGGGCTGGAGAGCTGCCAATCACTGATGAATATTTACTTGCCAGTTAAATGTGGAGTGAGTGGTCCTGAAGGAGGGTAAGAGGTCTGACATTCCCCATAGCTTCCCAAGTGGTGTTTGATGGAGTGCATACACCTCATCATGGGATGAGGGAAGGTGCTGCCTGATAACCTTTCTCATCCCTTTCACTGCTCCACACAGCCTTGATGTGGCTGCTGAGTGTCAAGTCCCACTGTGAGCCCATAAATTAATGGGTTTGAAATCAGCAGAGGCTCTTCCACCTTCAAGGAGTCAGAGGTGTTGTGTTAAATTAGGCAAAAATTGCCTTATCTTCCTTAAGTCAACACAGATAAACGAAATAATTTCAGCTGGAGCCAGTATATATTTGAACTTATAATTGTGGAAAATGCCTGTCTTGTATGACCACAGGGATCATCAAAAAATCTCTGGCAGATTTGCTGCAGTAGCTGTCAATGGACAGATGGGGAAATAAAAATATCATGGAAATTGAAAAAATCAATTAACACATTCAGAATATTTAGCTTGTTTAGAAAAGTTTGGAATCAAATAGCCCAATTCTAATAATCACTTTCAAGGCCTTTTTTCTTTTTATGTATACTACTAAATCAGAGCTGAGGTAAGAACAGTAACTAGGACTGAAATAAATTATTGTTGTTGCCATTGTGCAATAGTTTAACCTAAATGAGAGAAACTATTACTCCTACTATATTTATGCTCTAGCTAGTCCTTTGTAAATTTCCAAGTAACTTACACATGAGTTTGGCTCTCCTGAGCTTTATATTTACAGACAGTGAAGCTAATGAGCAGAATGGTGAAATGTCCTGTCTAAGGGTATGCAGGAAGTCACTGATGGGACTGGAGACTCAACCAGTAGCTCTCCCAAGATAATGGTGCAGCTGCAAAATATCTTATGGGTTCAATGAAGATTCTTCACTCTCTGGTTTAATTCATTTTACAGTGCCTCTGCAAATTCAAGGGAGGAGTAAAGGACTCCCCATGTGGCTGGGGAGCACAGCAACTTTGATTTAAATAAGATTTAATTGCCATAGCATTTTTAATCCTGTATGCCCGTTGTTAGTCCTCCAGGGCATGATGCTTATGTTTTGAAAACTCAACAGCAAAGGCTGGATCTACTGACAAACAGATCATTGCTGGTCATCAAAATAAGTCACATCTGTAAAGGAGAATTGGCTTTTGATAGAAGAACTAGGAAAGGCCCATCCCCACCATTTTATTCCATGATTTTCTTTGTCTGTGCTAGATTTGGAGTAACACTGAGACCAAACAACACATTTCACCCCCATTCCAAATCTGAGTACGTTTGTGTGCATAAGAGGACAGCAAGTACAGGGCAGGGTTCTGGCAGAAGTTTGTTTTGCAGGAGAAACCCTTATCTAACCCATGCATATCTACACCACCATCCAGGCACGTGCCAGAACTCAGTACCCAAAACTGGATTACCTGGCATCTTCTGGATGCAAAACAATAGCAAGATTCTCTCAGGATAATGGGCTTTACATACTTATCCTTCTGGTTTCCCTTAAGGTGGAAAGCATTCATATTAAAGCACCTCCCTTTGGCAAGCGTCAGTCATTACTGAAGAATTACCCTGAAACGCCTCCCCAGCCTACCCCTCAAGCTGCAGGAGCAGACGTCTCCCATGTGCTTCTGATCCAAGTTTTTCCCTCTGGGAGGTTTCCCAGGACCCTCACTGTTTTTATTAGCAGAATGTGTTTCTGCTAGAATAGTTGATAAATGAAATTGGATTTTGAGGCAGAAAAAGCAGTTCCCGATTATAGTAGGATTAATAGTTGCCCCTCTTCTCACCATGTGCACACTGGCAAGGCTCTTGACTGGGTACTGAGCATGTGCTGAGACAATCTGTTCCTTTGGCTTTCTCTTACAAAAAGATGGTTGGTTTTGGTTTCATTGATTTCCCCTGCTTTTGTTCCTTTTCCTCCTGATCACGGGGAAGCTTGGCAAGAAAGAAGGGTGGAGAGAATCTAGACTGGGGTCTGAATGCTCATAAAGAAATGCCTGCACACTTGTTCTTTGTAAAAATGTGCACCTCTCCGCAATGGAGAAGAGAGACAGGTTGTTTCACTCTTCTTTGGCAAGCAGGCAAAATGACCAAAGCAAATAAAGCCACCTACCAATTTTACCAATTCTCTCAGCCAAGTGACGAGCCTTACAAATGTTTGGATTTGAGTCGCTGTAAAACCTCTCCTTCTGTAAAAGAGCAAGCTCTCGGATTTAGAAAAGCTGTGTTATTAATAAGCATCAGGGGTTTAGAGAAACAAAGGCTGGAGGAGGGGAGAGGGAGCCCTATTTTAGGAAGGGGGCCAAGAAAGACAAGATGTTTAGGAGGGGGAAGTATTGACACCCTTGGAATAGAGAAAGTGTCGAATGCCAGCTGCAGAGCGCCTCAAAGAATGAGAGTCCCCGATGCTTTTGTCTCCTTATATGGTAAAATGATAGCGAGGGGTTTCACTAGGCTGGGGAAGGCAGCAGCCTCTTTCCACACAACACTGACTGCAGAGCTGGAATCGGCAGAGCCGCTCTTTGCAGGGGTAGAAAGCCCCAGCTGGCTGTACAGCTCTCCTCTGCAAGCAGGCCAGTGTGCTCTTTGCACGTTTGTTAATGGATGTGACCCCCTGTCCCCGGTCCAGGAGGTGGCATTAACTGCTCTGTAAGTAAATATCCCTTTTTTCCCCTTCCCTCCCACTACCCACAGAACATATCTTTGGAGGCGTCGCTTTAAACAAAGGGTGCAGAGAGGAGAGGGTTGTTTAATATCCCAGTGTGTTGTTGGGGAAGGATGCGAGGTGAGAGATCGCCGGTCCCCCTTTCTCCGGAGTGCACGGGGAGGGAGGGGTGTGAAGAGGACAAAAAGACAAATTTCGTATCACAGCAATTACTGCTGCATGTCCGTCAGAAAAGAGACACATCAGCGAGCTGATGAGGCGCTGGGTCTTTTCATGTGTAACTATTTTTAATGACTGTATTGTGCTGCGAGTGTAATCCACTGGGGAGGTGATAAAAAGTAGAAGATTGCGTCTGAGATCCCTGACACCTCCGTGCACTCCTGCTGCCGAGCTCAACAAAGGAGCATTTTTGTAGCAAGAGCAGATGCACATGAAACAAAGGTAGCCTCTCCTCCTTGCAGGCAGTGTGGGCAGATTGTGTATGAGAAAAACGGGGAGCCATCAGCATCTTATTTCTTCTTTTTATGTGGAGAGAATAAATTAGAAAACAAATCCCAACTAATAGCTCTGCATTCCTTCTTTTTGTGCTTCTCTCTGTGTGTATGGGTGTGCAGCCACAATAACCCAGCCCTTACTGTATGCTAAGGTGGATTTCTATGTGTACATAATGAAGGAAATACTGACTTTCATTGCACTGATAGCTGTTCCAAACTTTTTACTCCCCCCAAGGGATATGGCTATTATTTAGTTTACCAAATACCTGCATATCTCAGCTTTGCTATGTACAGAGACATACACAGCTTTGCTGAGTGCACAAGACATCTTTATAAAAATATATATACCAGCAAGTCAGTCAGTCTGTGCCACTCCCCTGACTCCAATCTAGAAGTATATTAACTAAGATTGCTAATTGACATTGGGATTCCCAGGGTCAGTAGCTGTAACATTTATTGAAGGTTATGCATATTTATACGTGGTCTTGAATAGAAATTGTTCAAAAAGAGACCAACATAAGGCTGTGTTATTAGATATATAAATGCATCCAAATGTAAAAGAATGCTACAATTAAGGTTGTCTCTGGTTTTCTGCTGTGAATCTTATTTTCATCAGTTCATAAATTTATGGGACTCACAGCTTTCTGGCCAAAATCTTCTGCCAGATATAAACTTTGAACATGATTGCTTCAGGTATTTGGATATGGAAGACAAAAAAAAAAAGTCTGTATTTGTTTATTTTACAAAAAATTATGTCTGTTTTGTGCACCTGTAGACATAACTGGGAAAAGATGGAATCTAAAGGTTGCTTTTTCAATAGAATCTTACCAATTCTTGGTCACGTGGAGAATTTTTTTTAAAAAATGCTATGAGTTGCTCTGTTGAAAGCTCAGTTCTTGACCCACCATAGCATCACTATCAAAATCTGACCAGAGCACCAATAAAACTGTCTTCTACCCTATCCATAGAGTAAAATGTTCTCTGGCTTTTGAACCAACATGTGGTTGAGGTGAGGCAGCAGAACAGACATAAAATGATGTTGTTGAGGAATCACATTTGTAAAAGTTACCAGTTACCACCTGACATCTCCATCTAACTAGCACGTCTGAGACTATGGGGTGGACCAGTTCTTGTGGTCTTTTGAAAAACCCCAAGATGGCTAAAGTGCTGGGATAAAATATAGTTATTTTTGGTTCTCACCATTCTGCCAAATGTGCTCCCACAGAAATCAGCAGTGCTACATATGCAAGCACCAAATAATCATTTCCAGGTGGTTTGGATTTACAGGAAAATATTACTAGTTTTTGTGAAATCACTGCTATCCCACAGCAGTGGCTATATTGTGCCAGATATTATTTGCCCATGTGAAGTTCCTACCATGTAGAGCATGTAATGGTGATTCTCAACGGAAGAACTCAGGTAGAATGATCTGTTTCTCACTTCTTAGAGAAGTCTAGGGACAGCACTTCCCTGAAATCACATCTTTCCTGTCCATACAAACATCATCTCTCCCAAATGGCACACCTTGCATTAGAAAAGAGATCAGACAACTCCTTTGATCACACACAATACAATCAAGTCTGACAGGATTCCATCATGCTTTGAATTTCAGAAGACAAAAAACAAACAAACAAACAAACAAAAACAAACAAAAAAACCCCAAACCAACCAAAAAAACCTATGCAAAACAAACCAAACAAAAACCCCCAAAACATTGGTGACAAAGCACAACTCCTATAATTGTAAGGGTTAATAACAGTTTCTGCTGCTCTGCACTGCAAATTCAAGCTTTCATCCCAAGAAAGAAAGAAAGGGATAAGGAGGGCTGCAAAGACCTATATTCATGAGAGACCCCTGGCTCAGATCTCCAGGGCATTGAGCTCTGAGCCTCAGAGCCAAGAAATGTATTACCTGCTGATGTCCTCACCTCCCTGCCCTGCCTTATCTCAGAGGGGCCAGGATATTCAGAGTTAAGGGAAGGTCAGGTAAGTGTTAACACCATCGGCCACAAGCAATGCCTGTTGCTGCTGGCCAGCATGCTCACAGCCTTTCAAGGTCCCCACGGACCAGGAACATTCAGGTCTGAGTCTCATTCATGTTTCTCTTATGGGTAAATCTGTCCTGAGGGTCTCTGGACAAACTCTGAATACTGTAGTGTTGTAGGCAATCATCTTTCCTCACTTGGGCACTGCTTCAGAGACTGGGGGAATCTCATAATTTACATTTTTAGACTGATTAATTCTAATGGTGTAGTTTTATTATTTAATTTACATATGCACAGTTATTTGTGATGCAGATTCACCCCAAGTGAGAGTGTGAAATGGCAGGGTAATGACAAGTTTCATGAAAATAAATCTTGGATACATTGACAGCCACTGAAGCATTAACATTTCAACAATATTAATTAGCTATACATAGACAGATTTTTTTTATAAACCACTAGAGCATTCTCCTAAGGATGAACATCAAAATACTCATGCCAGGTGAAAAAGTTAGTTTTATTCCTTTTCATATACCCTTCTATATTATATTATATCAACTAGGATGCTGAATGGTTACTGTACATATAATAATATGCCATAAGAGGAATTCAGGTGAGCATAACACTACACAAGCATATTCACCTCTCCCTTTCACAGGAAAATTTTGAATTTAAAGTTTCAAATATATCAACCACTGCAGAGAAAGGTCTAAGGTATCACTCTGATGGTGTGAGTTAGTTCTAGGCGCTCAGTAAGCCTAAGGGCTCAAAACCCACCACTGTTTCTTCACTTCATCTTGCTAATAAAAGCAGACAATTGCATAAACCCATGAAGTGCCTGCAAGCATTTACTCAGATGTATTTTGTCATTGCTTTGAAGCACCCTTGAGATTTAGAGCAGGAGTGTCTTCGGACACCAGGATCTCACCTTTGATGAATCCCACCTCTCCATACTATGCCATGCAGCTCTCCATGGTGGATTCAACATCCAGATGGAAATAACCTTGCCCATGAAAAGATTGCCTATGTCCGTGTCACCAGGCTCTCTATGTGCTTTCTTTTGTACCTCTCACTCACCACAGGTACTTTGGCTCGACCTTAAAGTTGTTCTCCCTGCTTTCTGTGTCCAATCTCCAGCCGCAAACGCCCCAAAATTTGGCCTAACAGGTTTTACCCAGGTGCAATCAACCTGGTGAGCCAAGATGTGCCCAGCAGAATGGGTGCTCCCAAGGTTTATGTAGCCTCCTTTGTCATGTTTTGGAAGGCCACAGGCATGGCAGCAGAGCAAGACAGTTTGGATACCTCAGAGCCCTGAGGCAGACACAGCCACAGCAGTTTTTATATGGCAGCTGTAAGATGTGCATTAACTGATCCCCTAAACCAGGTGTGCCAATTATCTCAGACACAAGGGAGCTTTGTGGTCTTACCTCAGTAAACAGAGCCAGAGCTATGCTGCTAGGGGCCAGAACAAATAACAAAGTATTCTTCTTCCACAGAATCATCCCAATTTTTCTTCTATCCTTTCTTTAAAGAAGGAAACACAGGCCATTTGGAACACTGTTCTGGTTTTTTGCCCTCGGTAGTAGTATGCAGGATTTCAAAAATACAGAAAAATCTGGAAACATGACTGCATGGTAGCACATGGTATTTCTGGGTATTTTTATCTTAAAGTCTGATTTCTCTGAGATTAGCAGTGTTCCTATCAACAAGAGAGAGCAATCCTTTTCTGGAAAAACAAATCTTTGTTGGAGTTTAGTATATGCAGACATTTAGCTTATACTCTACTTTCGCAGAATAGGGCCAGAAATAATAAGGTTTATTAATCTTATACTATTTTTCTCCTCTATCATTTTCTGTTATCTGCCTTAATGCTCTTATTAGAAATATAAATTTTTATGCTTAAGCAGGATCAAGTACTTGACCTTTCTTTTGACCAAGCATTTGCTTATTTTGCAAGAGGAATAAGAAGGACAGCAATTTCAAAAGGCTTTAAAATAGGGAAAAAAAAAAAAAGCAAGCCTTTCCACTTGAGCTGTGCTCCTCCTTGCTATGACAGACTTAAGTCATGCTCCATGTTGTTTCAATATGCTTCTTTTGTAACTGTGTGCAGGGATATGGGTAAGACCATAGACCCTCCAGTCATTTCAATATCAGCCCAAGATAACCATAGAGCAAACTCTGTGGGGTACACATTCAAAGTGCCAGTTCTCAGTTCTTCTGTGGCATTTGTAAATATTACCACTGATTCTTCTTGCTCTACCACTGCTGGAGCGGCTCTAGACTGGAGCAGATCTTTATTGACTGCCAAACACAATAAACCACACAGATACCACAAGTGGAGTGTTCCTGCTCCACTGCTATAACTGGGATTACTTTAGCCAGATATATGAGGAATCTTGCCACACATAGAAACATTTTCTATTTTTTTTTTTATTATTATTTAATGGTTCTGCTAAGGAATACAATTTTAACCAGCACACTATCCACTTTCTTCTTCATGTTGGACTGACTGTACAATCCAGGCAGAAACCAGGTATATTTTGGTTATCTGCATACGTTAATGCAGTCTGTCTCATCAGAAAATTGCTCTAAAGAGATTAAAAAAAAAAAAACTCAAAAAAAGAGATCAGAATGCTATACCATACGCAAATAAATCAGCCATTTCCAAGGAAGGTGAGTCCTTGGAAAAATCCAAATGTAATTTTGAAAAATATTGTAAGGTAACCTTATTAAAAATGATTTTTTTTTCTTTAAATAGCTTTTACAATTCAGCATCTAAAGGCATGACTGGGATATTTTCCTTGAGGTAAATTTTTTATTGCTTTTTGTTATTGTTTTCAAATATTAAACCAAATCTTCCTGGCTTTTGATTAAGAGCTTCTAGGACATCTGTGAATATCTTCTCTGGGCTTAAGAAACAGAAACGAACACCTGTGTAACTGAGTATTTTTAATATCCCAGCCTTGATGTGGACACTGGTAAAACACTGAGTTTGTTAACAGGGCTGTTCTGGGAGAGAAATGATATAAGAGTCTTGTTTTCTTTGAAGACAGGGTGCCAAATTCTTTTTGTTGTGCCTGCTTCAGAATTGCTCCTCCATAGCAGCAGCAAGAGAAAAAGGCTTCTGCTTTCTTCTCAGCTTGAAAATGTAAAAGACAAGGATTGCAGCCACATCTGCCTAAAAACCCCTGTCTCATTTACAAGCTAAGAATAAACCCCAGACCACTTGCCCCTCATAGCCTGGTTAGCCTTTGCATTGGCCAGCTTTAGTGTAAGGCAACAAATGTGGCCCTGGAGGCCGACCTGCCCTTTGTGCATCAGCTGGCTTGCCTCCCTATGGCCTGGTGCTGCTGCTGAAGGGTCACAGCTCCGAGCAATTCAGAGCATCAACATTTGTCCTATGGCCAGCAACACCTCAAGCACTCAGGTTCCCTTTGCTCCATCGTGACAGTGTTTGTGGGCACGCAGTGAAGAGGGTAAGATACACCTGGACAGCCAAACAAAGAAGGCTACCAGCCCTTAACTTGTTTTCATAAATCCAAACGCACAGGAGTGCCTTGGGTATCCATGGTGTACATCTACACCAGGTAACTTTCTCACAATGGGGTTTAGGTGAATTCTGACCATACATAACTTTCCCCCAACCCCCACCTCTCATCAGTACTACAAGAAAATGGTAATTTCTTATTTTTCTAATGCAAATTAAAAAGAAATAAAATTAGGTTTCCCTCTTTTCCCCTTGGATGGCTTTATGGTCTGGCTTGGAAAGATGCTTAGGTCTTCCAAGAGTGTTTTCCTGTTGCTGCAACAAGATGATGGATAACGAATGTGGTAAGAGCAGCTAAGTTACAGGAAAAAAAAAAAATCACCTCTTGCCAGAAAGACCAGGACAGTTTGAACTGTCATTCATGGTTGTAAATAAATCTTTTCGTTTTAGCCTTTGGAGCATTAACATAAATTGTTTCCAAATGCTCTAGACCTGCATGGCTCATGTCACTGGTGTTGCCAGACACACATCTTCCTTCCTCAGGGGTAGAGAAATAAACAGATAGAAAATTCTCCATGTGTACTGCTCTTCTGGAAAAATAGTCAGGTGGGAGAAATGTCTGTACATAGGAAGGCAGACTTTTTCTTTCCTGTGCAGGTGGCCAACACAACATACTGACCTGGGGCACAGGCAGAGAGAGCCTCAGGGCTGCTGACCTAACTAAGTCAACAGCCAGTCTCCCTTTGGCATCTACAGGGGCTTAATTCTGTGTCCTCAGATGCTGTTACAACAAGAGCTCAGAACGTGACTGAATAAACTAAACAACCCCTACATGTTTTAGATAGTTTCCCTTGGCCTCTTTCTCTCTCTTGTGCACTTCTCAGTGCTCAACATGCTCTAAGAAGAGTTGAAATAAGAGATGGACAAAAAAGCATTTATTAGGCTTGCAGGCATAGCTGAAGAAGCAGGCAAGCTCTGCTTTTTCAGTAGTCAGTAGTGTCATGGGATGGAGGAACACTGGATAATTTCTGAATGACATGATGAGCCCTAATATTTATGCAGTAATATTACAACTTTAGGAATTGTTGCCAGTAAAATGAGACTGAGCCAATGGGGAAAGAAGAGGAAAGAAGCATAGATTTTGAGTCAGTCTACTAACTTTTTGGCAATTTTCCTGCCAATTCCTACTTCCTGCGAGACACAGTGTGGGTAGTACTAACATTTGGCATAAGCTGTAGCTTCTCTCCTGGGCATGCAACAGAAAGCTCTTTCCCTTTTGGAGATATATTTGTTATGTCTGTGCTGTTGGAGGAAGACTGAATGGCAGAAAAAGTCAATTTCTCTGTCATGATTATGTTAAGAGCAATCTGAAAAAGCATAAGTATAGAATGACTACAGTGATAAAATCCAAAGACCTTTTACCCCAAAGAGCTGTAATAATGATGAGCCTGTGTCCCACAATGCTTTATGGTCAACAAATATCAAACACAAGAGAGAGAAATAGATCAATGGCAAGGAGGTTGAATTGCAATTTGTGTCCATCCACAGCTGTGCAAGTCTGTTTTGGTTTGTTGTTTTTTTTTTTTTTCCTTTAAAGTCCAAAACAGTGCATAAATCCTGCACTAGGCTAAACATGAGGGGATTCTATATAGCAGGAATTAATGGACTGGCGAAGTAAGGGACCATGTGTACAAAGTGACAGGCAAAAATATTGCTCAGCATGATTTTATATTTCTTGATTGTAAGACAACAGTGAACTGATTTTTTTTAAATTCCTTCTAGTATTTAGTAGATAGGACCCATTATTACCTCACATTTAATTCTCTCTGGAGCAGGAAAAACCCTGTACAACATGCTCATAATACCACACAGTAGATCATGAGATTCAGTCCAAGGCCTGGATTTAAACAGCCTGGAATTTTGGGATGTTTTGCCTTTAATTCCAGCTAACTGAATGAAATCACATGAACCTGAATTCCTAACTTTAAGAGATACTGAATCCAAAATTGGTCCCAGATCCAATAAAAGATTCACATAACTAAAGCCAAAATATAGATCTTGTCCTTCAGTTTCCCACATTTCTACAGTTGTTCCTCAAATCTCATCCACAGCTGCCCCTGCAGTGTCTTTATAGAACAGAGTTCATCCCTAAATCTGTTTGAGATGTAGAAGTGAGGACTGCCTCTCCCTGCTCAGGGTTGGGGGGACAATCCCCTGGGACAACCTTAGAGCACATTTAACAAAACTAGATCCCTTTCAGGATAGGAGAGCAGTGCCCAGGTATTTTCTGAAATAGTGGCAGCAACTATTAAATATTTGCTGGATTATTTTGAATTGTTAAATTATTACATTATTGTATAAATTATTAAATACACGTATTATACAATGCTTGCCTCTGCTCCTGTGAAATGCACCCAGAAGACAATACAGCATTCCAGAGGGAAAGTACTGTGACCAAGAGACAGGAACATCCACCTCTAAGGGAACAGTCCAGTCACAATGCACTTCTGTATTTTACATTTAACAGCTTTGGATGAAATGTTATAAACCTGTAAAGAAATCACACTCTATAGTTTTCGCTTTTACACATCATGACTGCAGAGAAACTTTTCACTCTTCAGTATCACACATCTACTTCTAAATCAGGGCTAGAATGAAGTAATTCTTAAGAAGGTTGACAAACAAAAGTTCATAAGTGGTTTCTGCTCACATTTTAACTTAGCAATAATGCACATTAAATGGGCAACAAAATTGTATCATTTGAAAAAAAATACCTAGTATAGTCTGGTAAAAAGTACAGATTTCTGTCCTAAATGTAGACTATTTGAACAAAAGCTATCAATCCTCTCAGACTTAGTCATATGTCTACACATATAACTCAGTGTACTTTGGTCTGACTCCATTCGTTTTGCTGAGATTACTCCAGAAGGAATTTAAGTCCTGACTAGTACTTTCCTGGGAAAGTCCAAACCTATTATGTATGTTAGGGATGTAAACAGGTTCAAAACTGAGAGGAAAATCCGTTATCGTCTTTTAAATGTTTTGGTAAAGACTGCAGGTGTGCTTCAGGAGAAGGCTAACTTGTTGGAAGCAATTTTTAAGGAAATGTCCCTTTGAATTGTCCCTGTTCTGCTGCCTTTGCTTCCATTGCTAGTTGCTGCTGTTGGAAATGGGCTAGAGGGGAGCTTTGGGTAGTCAATGCACTCCTCTCTCCAGCACTGTCTTCTTATCAGTCCTGTGATCCTCTCTACTCCTTAAGGACAAAGAGCACCCTACATACTCCCAGTTCCCTTCAGGGATAAGAAAGTTAATTAGTTCCTAGACCATCTTTAAGGCCCAAGAAGTTGCACTGCTAGCCCTGGGTTGTCAGAAGCACAGATGACCAGCTGCCAGCATTTGTGCTTCTTCCAAGCACATTTTGGGGTTTGCTAGTTTGTCTCTCTTCTTCAGTAGTTCATTGGAATTCATAAGACTTTCCAGCAGTTGAGACATCACTTACCTACTTCACACATGAAAAAGCACTCACCCCTCAGCCTGTGCTAGTCACCACAAAATTCAGCAGTGGATTGGCCATCAAAAAAAAAAAAAAAAGAAAAGCTTTCTAATCATCAAAACAAAGTTTGTTCATTCAGATTCAGACAGCCGTAAAACCTTAATCACATCCCAGCTAGGTGTAATAAAAGATAATAAAAAATGAAATCCTGAAGGAGAACTCAGGATTTCAGAATGCTCTATGGGTGGCTCCCACTGCCAGAGGGAGAGGACAAGCTCCAGAAATCAGTGACCTGTGCTGAACACTAAGCCAGAGAGCACTAAACAAGTAACACTTTGTTTAAAACTGAGAGCTGAAGTTGGTGAAAGGGCTGCAGCTGCTGTAAATGTCATTCGTGCATGAAAGACAGAGGTAGCCACTTAAGCTATTAGTACTCAAAACATTTAAGGATTTATAGATCAGATGTGGCTTAAAGAGGAGAAGCAGCCTGGCAGGGAGTGAAGATGATGCAATCCAGGTGGCACATACTTTCTGCTTGGGAAATTCCCTTTCCTAAGCAGACAGCTGTGCCCTGCTCCAGCTGTAACCTCCAAACAGATTTCAGGTGCAACACATGCTGCCTCAGGTTAAGAAAGAGGATGGTGACTGTAATGAAACCCAAAATAAATTATCCCAGGCAAAAATAAATATTCACCAAAGGCATTTGTGTCATCTTTGCTTGTGTGTGTATCCATAAAATGATAGAGATGGAACAAAACCTGAGGAGCAAACATCAACTGTCCCTAATTCAGACAAGCTGAAACATCATATACAGTTTCTTCTACTTGTTTTTTCCCTTCCATAATCATTGTTTGGCATTTGTCTGAACCAGGACACCTGGGAGCCAACTCTTATTTGTGTCCCAATACACTACAGCTCTTAGATATCTCCTTCAGTTGCATCAGAGGACAATCAGTTACTCAGTCACTGACCCTACACCTCCTGAGCCCATAGTCCCACGCATGAGCAGAGATGGAGGGTTGGTGTCTGCCTGCTGGGCAATGATTGCCAGACACTGGATTACTGAGAATGCAGAGAAGGAAGGTGCAGAAGCACAT
Organism: Cettia cetti; assembly: GCA_013401135.1. NCBI lineage: Eukaryota > Metazoa > Chordata > Aves > Passeriformes > Sylviidae > Cettia > Cettia cetti. Next base: position 24,756 of record VZUI01035402.1, on the reverse strand, counting down.
AACTGCGGTGCCTGATAGGCTGTGCATGACTGAAGTCTACTCGCAATGTAAACCTTCCGCTTGCCTTATGCAGGACGTGTTGCTTCTGAAAATTAGCTGCTCATCCTCCTAATGGACTTGACTCCCTCCATCCCCTAGAGAAAGACCTTCTTGTTGCAGACCTATAGGTCGAATTCCATGTACAAATCCCACGAGAATTGTTCAGACTCAGGGTTTACTTCTCCCTCTCATGTCTAGCACTAGGTCTGGCCAAAGATGGACCAAGATATGGCTAATTTTAAATGGGCGGCACCAAAAAATTTATAGCCCAGTTTATTCCTATTGTGCTCATTTATTTGACTGGAAGTTGGAATAAAACTGAGGTACAAAGTGATAAACAAGAATTGATAAACCTTTCCTGGGGGATTGGGTCAGGTGTAGCTCAGTCTGACGTGTGCCTGTTCCTGTCTCTGCTGCAGGAGAGCTGGACTCCAGACACCATGACTGAACGCTTTGATTGTCACCACTGCAAAGAGTCTCTGTTTGGTAAAAAATACATCCTGAAGGAGGACAGCCCCTACTGTGTGAAATGTTATGAAAATCTTTATTCCAACACCTGTGAGGAATGCAAAAATCCTATTGGCGCTGACTGCAAGGTATGTCAGATTTGTGTCTTGTTACAGAGATTGTGACAAAGCGGCCTGGATACAGAGCTGTGAGGTCTAGAAGGATGCAGTCTAACAATGCACAGGGGCTCCATTTGATGGGACAGCATGTTTTCTGGACCCTTGTATCTGTTTTGTGTCACTTCACTTGGCAAACTCTTCTTTACCTGGCATGGTAATAGAAATGCAGTCCTGCAAAACACAGAAGGATCTGACGCTCTGATGTAAGAAATTCTGTTTAATTCATTGGGAAAGCCTTTCCTCAGGGCCAGCTGGGATCTAAAGGGTGACAGAAGCTGGTTGGGCCTACTTTTGGGTCAGAGAGAGCTAAGCCACTGCTAGCTTTGCAGTGACCACACTTCTGTTGTCATCAAGAGACAAGGGCATGCTCAAGCCAAGGTGCTAACTTGGAGGTCACAGAAATCTAATTAATGCTGACCCAAGCAATAAATCAGATAGTTAGAAAAATTAGCCTTTTAAATACAGAAAGATGATAGTGGAGTCTAATTAAAGAATGGGATGGACAGAACAGAGGCCTTGTTTGCTTGAGTTATGCACTGCTATAACATGTGGAAACACCTGCCTGGTACAGATTAGCTGTGACTACCTGTATTTCTTTTAAATTCATTAAAACAACTGGAGTTCATGCCACTTTCAACCAGCCCGAATGAAGACAGAGGAGCCATCCAGTGAAGTGTCTGTTATACAGCTACCAGCAGACTTCATCCAACATACATCCTCCTTGCATAAAATTGACTTGGTCAAAGTTGGGCAAGACTTTCATTGATAGAGGGGGATTGCAGTAGAACTGCAATTTGTATTGCATGGCCATAGGATTCTACACTGACCCAAGAATATCTGAATTTTGATTTCCCACTGCTGATCTGTACCTCTAGAAAGACTAACTAATTCCCATCAGTGATACTACCACTCAATCACTACTTCAGAGATGTAAAAATATATGCCTACTCAGATTGGAAAAAATAAATGTCTCATACCTTCCAAACTAATCTACAACACCTTATTGGCAAATCAGTAGGAAAGTCCCTTTCAGAAGACTTAAAAAGGTAAAAATGTTTCACCACCAAGACAGGGAACTGGCAATAATCTGTAAGAAGGTATAAAATTGCCAGCTTTCCTACAGCTCATAAATAGTCAGGTTAGAGATGAGATACAGCTGGCTTGGCCTGACCTGGAAAAGCAAAATATTCCTGCCTCATTCCAGAATGTGCTTTTGTTTTAAGGTCTCTTTCTAATCCCCTGAGAAGATATTTCCATGTGCTGATAGTGAAGAATTTAAAAACTTGGACCAGCTTCAACAAATCTCAGTCAAAGTATTCAGGAATTAATCAGGCTGAACTTTTCAACCCAGTTTTATGTATTTAGGGAGTGTGGGTGTTATCCAATATACTGCTTTTCTTTACTTTTAAGTGAGACAGACTCTAATATCAGACAGGAAAAAAAAAAAAGACCCAACTGTCTGCAATCTAAGAATATTTTATCTATGTAAAGAACCAGAACTATATGTGGAAAACAAAACTAAGAGATAGTAAATAAAGAATTCTTAAAGAGCTGTAAAGAGTGCCAGAAACAAACGTCTCCTTTTTTGTTTCTGTGACTGCTGTTTGTGCTTGTCCATGCTTTATGGTATAGATTTTGAAGCTGTTGACCAATTTTAAGCAAACTCTGACAGATGGATAAAAGTTGAAATATAAATTCCTGCAAGTTTTCTGAAAAAACCCCAAACATTTGGGTAGAAAAAGAGATCCTATGAATGCTCTCACTGAGAAGAAAACTAGAGCAGTTTTTCAATGACAGTAACACCCTAGAGAACACATTTGAGAGAGCCCTTACAAGTGCCTCAGCCACAAGATAAGTTTCAGATGAAGTATGTGCACTGTATGACTAAGCATAATTCAGCCATGAAACAGTCCCAAAAAATCAGGTTTCTCCTCATTAAGCTGTATGAGTATATAGGTATATAAATACATAAGAAATACACACACACACCTATATGCATGTATTTTTACATTTCACCTGAATAAAGAAGATAGATTGTACTATGCTTGGGGATGAAACCAGTGTATTTACTGCACATACATGGACTCCAATTTGTTTATATGCTCGACATAACCCAAAAATGCAAAATTTGGAATAAAAAACCTAATGGAGTGACAGTATCATGAGAAAAGGTCACATCCAGGTCTCTGCCTCTGGCAGCAGTGTCCACACTTACATTCACATTACAACCTGGAAAGTCCCACATAGTTCTCGCATCAGACTTTCTTTCGCAAGTCCCTTCTTGGCCACCATTCTTTCTCTACACCGAGAAAAGCTGTACTGAGGACCAGATGCTCCTAATTTCCTGCTTTCCCACTCTTCCAATTACAGTGAAACTTCCTATAACTGACAGGGTAACACCAAAGTGAAACCACAGGTGCTGAGAAGAGGACACTTGTAATTCTCAAATTCAGTGCTGGACTCTGAGAGGATGAAATTGATGCTGGATTTCCACATTGTGTTTTAGCTATAGCACAGAGAGTCCACAAGACAACAATGCTGTAAAAAACTTACCTTGAATTCAAGTCAGGACAGAATTTTCCTCTCTGTCTTTCTAGTTTCTAAGGTAGTTTTTGGGTAACTGTGAAGTTATCTGATTTGTCCTAATAACTAATTTGTCCATTATTGTAAAAGAACAAGTCTTTTCCATCAAAAAATCCTGGAATGACAACGTGTCTGAATGACACCTTTGGGCATAGGCCATTTCAGCTGTAAACAGCTTTAATTGATGCTTACTAAACTTTCACAGACAAATTAAAAACTTTGTATACTGAGTGATAGGAGGCACCAGCAGGCAGTATGAAAACACAATGCCATTTCTCTCATACCTACAATTACACATTGTCTACATGCCAATGGGTTATAGGAGAAATTTAGTTTTTCTAGAAAATTTGGCATTTTATTGGCTAAGACCCTGGTGAATGCTCACCACACCTACAGTTTCATGCTTATTTCTGGAAGTCCATACATCTTGTACTCCTTTGCTTAACTGCTGAAGGGTTACTTTTGGTTGATTTTGGCTTTTTTAATACTTTCCTTGCAGATCCTATGGTATAGAAACCGTTGCAAACACAGGAAATACCTACAGTAATCCTTTGCTTAATTCAGTCCACAAGTTGGCCTTGGCAGGCAGAAGGGGATGAAAACTCTTTCTGTGAAATGTGAAAATTAAATTATGAGTGGATTGTGATATACAGCTACTGTGTCAGCACGCAGGCCAAAAATGCCTCAAAAGGGTCATTCTCACACATAAACTAAAAAAAAATAAAACCTCCAGTAATGAGGCTCAGGAAAGGGGTAAAATAATTTTTTTTTCATTTTTAATATTTAAACCCTGTCCCAACATGCAACTTTTTCAGCTCATTACTGAATCACAGGCTAGTTGTTGTAAAGTTAAATTATAAAAGTGGATACTTTAACATCTTCTCATACGTGTAAGGACTGAGTACAGCACAATATTGCTTGTTTTTACCTTTCTCAACATGTTTTTAAAGGTATGTGCCAGGCTAACATACTCAAGTGTTCTGCTACAGGGAATGTGTAGCTAAAATCTGCACTGCATTTAGTTGGTGTAGCCCATTTCCTACATTCAACCTTCTGAAAAGACCATTGTGGCAGGCAAAAAAGCCATGAACAACATTTACAGTTACTGTTCTGATAAAAAACTCCCTAAGTTCCTTCTTCCCTGCTGAAACCCTGCTCAAGAGAAACGATACTGTATGTCTTCAGTTTGCTTAGATTTAAAAAGCCTGAGGAGCAGACCATATAAATGCAGGACATGAGGAGCCAAGCTTAACCCAGTTAACTGGTAACCCTAGTCTAGAGGACCTTCTGTTTTTTTTTTTTAAAAACACATTTTTCTATATAACATGGAGTCCCACCCTAGAGGCCAAATAAACCACGCTAGAGCAAAACTATATAGAACTATGGAGAAAATGTAAAACTTGATCTTGCCAATGTTAACACTTATCTTGTCAAAGTTTTCTTTGTGGGTGTTACAGTGAAAATAAGTGAAAATACGACAGGAATTAGTTGTATATCACTTGTACCTTCTGATTTATTTGGGTTACAATCAGCTAGCATAAACTAGAATTCATATGCCTAGACTAAATCTGATGTTCTTTGAGCTTAACAGAGGAGCAGCCTGACATTCGGAAAGCTTTAAGTCAGTTTTTGGACATGCTTTTCCAGTGCAGAATTTGCTCCAGATCAATACATCCACAGCTTATGGACAAGCCAAAGGCTCCAGTAATATGTACAACATGCTGAAATAGACCAAACCTCCTTTTCAGTGACCTTAGAACACTCATGATGCATAAATGATTTCATCAGTACCTTGGACTTCCTTGCTTTCAGATGTGACCGATTCAGAGAGAGAAAGCAATATCCATTTCATCAGTCTAATATTCTATTGTCAAAGCCTGACATCTTAGACTCTCTCTACATTCAATGACAATAGTTGATAAAGTAATGCAGAGTAGCTAAAGATTACTCAATCCACTTTTTATCTTGGGTACTTTTTGTTATAGTTTTGCTTCATGACTTCATGATGATGAAATATCTGCTACCCAGTTACTGCCTATAAAATCTTGCCATCATAACTGACTCAGAGATCAAATTTTTCATCCTTGACACCTAATATTTGTCTTCATTACTCCTCTTCTAAAAGGCATGCACCTTCTTCGGGATATAATTTCATTGATAAAATAAGCATACATCAGCACATTAATTTTGATATTAAAATAGCTTGCTGAAAATTGCAAACCCAGGAAATGACAGCTAATGAGGAAAAAATTATTGAATACATCATGTTACAAGAAAAAGAAAATCAGATCTGTTGTTCTACTTTCTAAAATTTCAGTTCTTTTGGAAAGCACTGTATATTGTATTTTTCTGTTGAAAATATGAGACCAGATTTAGGCTATTTGAATTCACCTAAAGTGAATGAAAAAAAGTAACTTCCAAAGAAGATTGGTTTGGATTTGCTATTAGAAAAAATTAAAATTTTACAGACAGAAATTTGTGTTGTTTCAAAGGATTTAGACGAAATGAATAGATGAGCTGAATAACCAACTATCTGAAAGTTGTGAAGTGGAAGTCTTAAATATTCTATCACAGAGTGCAGTCTCAGAGATGAAAGACACATTGGGGATCAATTGTTACTCACAATGATTCAAAAAATTTAGATAAGTAGGACAGATGTCTAAACAGAAATGCTTAATTTTATGGTCAAATTCTGACAGAAATTACTGGAGCTTAACAAGCTACCACATATCAGCTGAGCTGGATGAAAGTATTTCAATGTTTCCTGCTACTTGTTTATGAGAACAAGGCTTCCAAAGACACAGTATTATTTTGGTTAATCTAAATCTGTGGTATCTTTTGTTTGCTCTGGGCTAAGATTGCACATTTAGTTACCTGTGACTGTACTGATTGACATAGTACAGCTTATGCCAGATCAGGTATGAACCCTTTGTGATGATTCACACAACTGAAAAATTAGAATTCATTATTCTACCACTTGCTCTTTTCCTTCAGTTAACCTGATTAGTTTAGTGCCTGCAATAAATACACAGTAAATCTTGAGCTAGAATCTGAGAACTTATTTTGGCTGAGTTTTCATATTCCATATTCATGACAATTCTAGCCTTTCACACTTCCAACCCAAACCAGAGCCTCTGTATTTTGGGGTGGACACCGTTTCTTGTAATCATTGAAGCTCTATTTTGCTTGAAGTCCAAAGACACTGTTCAAATGTTACATGAACAAGCCACCTTAATTTAAACTTTAAAAGCACAATCCACCCCTTTAGGTCCCAATTTTGAGCTTTTAAATAATAACAGGAACCACTGTGAAGAGTATTGTAAATACTAACACGCCCACACTAATCCCTTGGCCTGTACTCTGGATCACTGGATGCAGGTACAACGTGGTCTTGTATCTTTCAGTACAATCCACATCTGAAATATAGGTTAACCAAAACAAAAGTGTCAGTAAAAATTTGTTGTAATGAAAGAAACCCAAAAGAGATCAGAATCATTCTACCCCTGTTGTAAATCTGTTGAAAAAATACCAGAACGCAAATAGGAAAAAATATTTCTGTTCAGGTGTAAATATCTATGAAATGAACTAGAAATCAGCAATAGTTAAGGCAAATAGGGGATGTCTACCATACCTATCAGGATAACAAGTTTCAATCCAACTCAAAAGAGGGGCTTTATTCGCAAAGGAAATAGCTAAGTGAAATTAGTTGCTCCTCTGTCACATACAAAAAGGGTTACCTTGTACTGGAAAAGGGTTGATAGTTATCATGAGCTGCTCTTGATTACCGCAGCAAAATAAGTTCATCTTCATCAGAACATTTTGGTTTCTTCAAATTAGCCCCAGCTCCTGGCTGGAGTTCAGATTTGGATGTGTTTGCATTCTCTGAGCTTCCAGTTGTGCAAACCATTCATTCCACTTACTCTGTGGTTTTGGATTTCTACAGGATCTGTCTTACAAGGACCGCCATTGGCATGAAACCTGCTTCCACTGCTTCCAGTGCAAGAATTCACTAGTGGACAAACCTTTTGCTGCAAAAGAGGAACATCTTCTTTGTACTGACTGCTACTCCAATGAATACTCTTCCAAATGTAATGAGTGCAAGAAGACTATTATGCCAGGTTAGGATGTTCATTTTTTGGACTAAATATCAAGCCTAAACTCAGGAACATTTGTGAGAAATGTTTCTTCTTGACTATCTCTCCTAAGTGATGGTAACTGGGTAATAAACTGATGAAGGTGCGTTTTAGGCCACTTCCATGACCAGAACATGAAAAGTTCGTAATGGCTCATGGAAGAACTTTCATTCACATGAAACTTTTGTCTAATTACTCTAAATTTAACTTCTCTCAGACAAATGAAAAATTGGTGAAAGTGTATCTGAGGTCCTTCTTGAGCACAACAATATGAAGAAATGGGAGAGAGATAGTTTCTTTTTCAACATGAAACATGACGTTACAGTAATAGATTGCTAAAACCTGGTCTTCTCACGTGAATACTATAGCATTCTGTAATGATTTGAGGGCTTTAAAGTTGAAGTGCTATCAGTGCAGAAATAAAATATTAAAAGGCAATTTGAAGAATCCTCATACACACTCCATAAAGATTACTGGTTACTTTGTTGGCTGGTTCTGACACTGGTCATCTCAGATAAAAAGAGAAAACCACAACATTTTGCTCCTGGGGTGTAAAAATGAAGGTTTGATGATGAAATAGAACAAGTTTAGGCATCTCCTGTTATTCCATGTTTACCCATTTTGCTGACACAGCAATAAAAACTGACATGCTTTGGAATAGCCAGTGCTAGTTTTAAAGCTGGAACTACATGACACAGAAAGTCCACTCACATCCCAGAAAGCCAGTTGTATCCTGGGCTGCATCCAAAGCAGCACAGGCAGCAGGTAAAGGGAGGTCATTCTGCCCCATAACTTTGCTCTTGAGTGATCCCACCTGAAGTGCTGCATCCAGCTCTGGGAACCCCAACACAAGAAGAACACGGAACTATTGGAGGAGGTCTAGAGGGGGTCCACAAAGAGGGCTGGAGCACTTCGATTACAAAGACAAGTTGAGACAGTTAGGATTGTTCAGACTGAAGAAGAGAAGGTTCTGGGGAAACCTAATAGCAGCCTTTCAGTACTGAAAGGGGACCCTTAACAAAGATGGGGACAAACTTTTCAGCAGGGCCTGTTGCAACAGAACTAAGTGTAACCGTTTTAAAGTAAAAGAGGGTTGATTTAGATTAGATATAAGGAATAAGTTTTCTACAATGAGGGGGTAAGGTAAAACACTGGAGCAAGTTGCCCAGAGAGGTGGTGGATTTCCCATGCCTGGAAAAATTCAAGGTAATTTTGGATGGGGTTCTGAGCAATGTCATCGAGTTGAAGGTGTCCCTGCTTACTGAGAGGGCTTGGACTAGCTGATCTTTAAAGGTTCCTTTCAACCAAAACTATTCTATGAGTCTATGATTCTATAATTTTATGTGTATTTTTTTTAATACTGTTCGTCAGATTCATCGCCATTGTCAGTGATTTACTGAAAGGATCTCTTTTTGTCTATTATGCCAGCTATACATTGATCTGTAGTAATGGAGGCTGGATTAGTGACACAGAATCCCTCCTTCTCTTATAACCCAAAGGAGAAGAAATTAATTTTTGCAAACTTTACAACTACTCTCTACTCTCTAGGTGCTTACCCAAGATAGCTGAGATGTTACCACCCTGGAAGAGCAGTATACTCAGCAGGTTTCCTCTACTTATACAGCACACCGTGGCAGTACAGGAGCTACAGCAGAGGAGTGTGATCACCAGTGGAAGCATAATCCATTTTGAAAGAACCAGCAAGTGGTTGGATAGCCTTTGTGGAGATTGTTGATGCTAAATGTCACCTTTGCTTTGAGCCACTAAATGTAAAATGTAGATTTAATGAAGCTTTATCATGATGTGCCCATTTAAGTGATTACAAACTTGGTCTTTCAGCTCCTCTGCAAACTCAACTCATACTGACTTCAGTCTAGCAGCTAATGAAACAGAGCTCTCCTTGTTTTGAGTTTCAGTGACAACATCTCAAAGAAAGCAGAGCTGAAAATGTGAAAATAAAATATTGGACTATTAAAAAAGATTATCCACATCTCCTTTTTCCAGAATATTATTCTTTCAAGGACTGATTTATTTGCTCCTTGACATGATATAGGATGTCACCAGCATAGAGAGAGCAAAATTTGTAGAAGGTATCTATTAATAAAATGGAACAGAAATATTGAAGAATGCAAGCATCAGAAAGAAAGATAATTGACATTTCACTTACTACTGATGCAAGTCAATTAAAAAAAACCCACCAAGCAAATCCTGAAGTATGCCTCTCAGCAGAATTTAATAGGTCATAAAAGAAGAAAAATATGCAACCAGCAAATGAAGATTAATTAATGCTTGAGAAGGGGAAAAATGGTAAAACTTCACCCTGCAGTAAAAGGAGTGTGCAGAATTGGCATCAAAGGCATTAGTGTGGTTCTTCATCATTAGCCAACTCAATCAGCTTGTCAATCTTCCAAGTATTTGACTTCATGTTTGCTACTACAAGCTCCGAGAGGGATGCAGAACTGTAGGAACAACATTTGTTTGTTTATCCTTCTGGCCAGTATCAAATATTCTGACTCAAACTGGTACATAGGAAATCATGCCTTGTGGAAAGAAATTTATCCATATAATAGGGCATCTCCAATTTCCTGGAAGAGCTCAGAATCCACTTGCCATACTGTGGACTGAATCTGCAAAGAGCACTATCTGAACCCTAAAACTTTATTCTAGGGAAATGAATTTATCTCCTAACTACCATACCTTTTATTTTTCAGTAAAGGATTGTTTAAATTCCACATTTCAACCATATTTTCAATTCCACTGAGAACAGAGAGAAAGCTTATTTTTTACTGAAAGGTTCAAGAGACAGAAAAACATTTAGGATAGGTATTGCTGAGCTGGAAACAATTGCAAACTTATAATACACCTCAATGAGAACAAGAAAAAGGTCCCTGAGCAGCTATGGAATAATCCATTGTCTCAGACAGTGACTAAATTTCACTGGGAAAGGGGGGTAAGATGCTTGCCAGGAATTGCATGCCCATCCTTGGCAGTGTTCAAAGCCAGGTTGGATCCAGCTCTGAGAACCTGGCCTAATGAAAGGTGTCCCTGTCCGTGGCAGAGAGTTTAAAACTATATGATCTTTAAGGTGTCTTTCAGCCCAAATCATTCTACAAGTCTGCAATTAACCAGCTACCTTGCTGCTATTTGAATAAGAAAGAAAACAGATGTGGAATGAATTAGGTCAATCTTTAATGAGGAATGATCTTAACTCCACTCAGAATTAAGAGCAGCTTATATTGGTGTCTGTCCAATTCACTTGAATCTTCCTGTGCATTGGAATTCATTATTTGCCTAATAACACCACAAAAAGCTGTTCTAGGCTGCAGCTATTTGCAACAGTTTTCTTTTCTTTGCAGGAGAAGAACCGCTTGTTCTCCAAAAACCTAAAATGGTACCAAATGTCATGCAAGGCTGATAGGAACATGAAATAGCCTCTAGCTCACAGCTAGTGAGGTAGTACTTCTTGACTGACAGCCAGCTGCCAGGCCAACAAGAGCTACAAACTGCATCTGTCTCATCCAGAAGTTCACTGATGCTCTGGTCTCATTGCAGGTACTCGGAAAATGGAATACAAGGGCAACAGCTGGCACGAGACCTGCTTTATCTGCTACCGCTGCCAACAGCCTATTGGGACAAAGAGCTTCATCCCTAAGGACAATCAAAACTTTTGTGTACCCTGCTATGAAAAGCAGTTTGCCATGCAATGTGTCCAGTGCAAGAAGGTAGTGCTCTTATTTTGCTTACATGAAACCTAAGGGGTTGAAGTCCATCCCATTTTATATCCAAGTAGGCAGAATATCTCATTTTTGTATGTGTAAAAAGATTAAGAATTAACTGGTTTTAAGAAATTATATAATTTCAGTTCCACTTACTTGTAAGAGAAAACTGCATGAAAAAGAGAGAAGCAGAAAGTAAATACTTCATCTAAAATATTAAATAAACCATTCTTTCCCAAAGAAGGTAATAGGGAAGTTGAAATATGTCAGGTAATTTCTCCACCATGAAGTAAGGGACAGTGATGAGACAAACTCTAGTACACGCATACAGAAAGCAACATACAAAGAGTAGCTGGCTAAAGAGAGTACAATTGAGTGAGATTTCACAATATATGAAGAATAAAGTACTTTTAGCATGGGGTTTCTTTTTATAAATAAGGAATTTACAATAAAACTCCTGCATAACAGGTCAACTCCAAGCAAAATAATAATGCTGTTGCTAAGTCTTCTTCCCCTCCTCCCACCCACCCTTCCTCTTTACTGAATCAAAATACAAGCCTGCCACTCTTAAGAAAACACTTTCTTGTCTTTTTTTTCCTAAACCAGGCTATCACCACAGGAGGCGTTACCTACCGGGAGCAGCCATGGCACAAGGAGTGCTTCGTGTGTACTGCATGCAAGAAGCAGTTGTCTGGACAGCGCTTTACCTCCAGGGATGAGTTTGCATACTGCTTGAGCTGCTTCTGCAACCTCTATGCCAAAAAGTGTGCTGGATGCACAAACCCAATCAGTGGTAGGTCTCTCATGGCTGATGCTTTTACATTTCATGGCAGTTTTGTGTGTTGAGTTTCTACCGAAAGCAAAACTAAACGAAAAGTCTGACCTGGTACAAGAGATGCTCAATTAAGTTTTTTCATAGAACTCCAGCTAGCCATTTTTGAGGTTAAGCAAAAGACAGTTACTACTAAGAGACATTTTCCACTTTTTGTTTTTTTTCTTCTGTACAACTTCAATAAACCTGATGATAACTGCCATAGCCTCAAACTCTGCAATGTTTTTTTACTAATCTGCTTCTTTTCCTGAGGCATTCTCCCTTCAGAGCTATTAATCAAGTCATGACATGTGAGAGACTTCTTTTTTAATTATCTAAATGCACCTCTACAAAACATAAATTAACATACTCAGGCACCATAAAACATTCTGTAAAAATCTACCAGAATTCTGTTCAGAGGCAGGTGTTTTGCTTTTCTTCTGCTGTATGTTGCAGGGCCGTCTCTTGGAAGTTCATTTCTGCCATTATCACTAGGGATAACAGCCTTGCTCATTAACTTTGCTGAAAGCAACAGGACTATTTGAGGATGAAAATATTAGTCACTGCAGAATAAGCGTGGCAAAATAAGCACAGCAACAAACAGACTTGTCACAATGGCACTGCTGTATGTCAGATCCCCATGTCAGTCTGCATGACCTGATGGCTGACCTGCTATTCTTTTCTTGTAACAGAACAATTTTGCTTTTCAAACAGGACTCGGAGGAACCAAGTACATCTCTTTTGAAGAACGGCAGTGGCATAATGATTGCTTTAACTGTAAGAAGTGCTCCCTTTCATTGGTGGGTCGTGGCTTCCTCACTGAAAGGGATGACATCCTTTGCCCTGAATGTGGAAAGGATATTTAAAGCTCAAACTAAGAGGTGAGGAAGAAAGGAGGAAAGCCGTGCTTGCAATATATAGTCTGAAACACATGGATGTTCAGAGCTAGCTTTGCCACTCTGTGTCTCACTGTACTATTAACGTTTCTTAACCATTTTCTTTATTCTCTCCAAATCTGGAGGGAAAACAACTTGAAAATCTCTAATAGCCGTGTCAGTGTTTAAGATTTCTACCAATAACAAAAACTAATGCAAAACCCATGATGTAAATTTATTTGGCTGTTTTTGACATAACATACTCTTTTTAAGGGTCTGGGGTTTTTTCCTAAAAAATATTCCGGTTACAAGCAAGTGATACAGTTCAAGGATTACAATGGTCACACACAATACATTCATAGGTGCATGTTCAGGGTGAAGCCTTCAAGACCACTGAAATCAATGGCAAAGGCCATTCAATTCCAATAAGCCTGGTGTAACCCCAGTGTTCTTGAGCTATGTGACTAGAGTGTGCTGTCAGGTCTGTAGAAAGACTGCAAAAGTAGAGTGTGTTTCAATGTACATGGATTCGTGACATGCCATAAAGAGATAATGATGAAACAGTGGAAGTGGGAGTGCTTCGTGACAGGTACATATTTTATTGCATGTCTAGCTGATCATTGTGTGAAGTCCAGGTTCTGATCAACAGTGTCAGTATAACAGTTAGTTGACATTACACTGCACATTGTATTTTTCAAAATAAAATCATTTAAAACCAAACTGCGATGGTGGCTCAATTGAATTTACGTAATATTTGCAAAAATGTTTTCACATTTTGAAGAAACACAATGCATATAAACACAACCCTTTTTGCACCCGATTTTTGGGGGTGTGAAGTTTAGACAATTCTCAGAAGGGCCCTGCTGTACAACATATTCTTTTACTAATTGAAGTCAGTGGGAAAACTATCAGCAAAAATGAACAAGTGTGTGAAAACACCCACTGAACTGACTGCAGCTGATAAAAATGTGTTCATAGGCTCTAAACCCAAGCCCAAAATACTTTTCTTCTCAACAAGCACAAGGAGGTCAAGACAACTCAAAAGTCATTTATCTATCTTTGCTAAAGTCAGAAGTTTAACTTCTATCGTAGGGCATGCTTTAATTTTGTTCTCTATTGGGATACATAATACCCTTTGTTGTAGCTTAATTTCTGCTATGTTTGCCACAGCAGCAACTGTCAGCAACAGCATGCTGGCAGGACAGTAACATCAAAAAGAAACAATACAAAGGAAGAGAAACCTTTTCCCAAAGCAAACTGCAAGAAATATGGCCATGTTATGCAATGTACAATCCCAGTACACCTTCCAGATGGAATTCATTTGTGTTCAGAAAAAGGAGGAAAGAAATACATCACGCCTCCAACAGGAATCTTCAAATGTGAAATTAAGATTTAGGAATATATTTACTCTGTGTGCTACTGGGTAGGGAAAGTTTGCTCCTAGTTTCTGCCACCACTCTTGAGTTTGTCTCTTTGTACCAAGTGCAAAGCACTTACAGGTCATTCCCCTCTCATTAATTTAACAATCTAAATAGATGTATCAGATCAGTTTTAGTTTATTGGACACCATTTGAAGAACTTGGCTGGCTGACATTTTTGAAGTACAAACTATGCTAATCAGAATTCAGTAAATTCTATCCCTTGGTGATTTCATTATATGATGAAAGCTGTAGCAAATAGCCACAAAAATCCCTCCTTACCCACATCTCCCAAAGGAGGGCAAACACCTCACTCTCTCCTCAGGGTCTGCCAATGCTCCAGCACACTGCAGCTCTACTCCAGTACTTTGCAGAGAAAAGAAAGATTCCTTTGAGGTGAAGGGCTAGTGCCCCTGTACTTGGCACTGTTGATCAGCCACATCTTGAGTCACATGCTCGGTTTTAGGCCCCTCACTACAAGCAGGACAGAGACGCTGGTGTGCATCCAGAGAAGGGCAATGGAGCTGGTGAAGGGGCTGAAGGTGGGAGCTGCTTAGCCTGGAGAAAAGAAGGCTGAGGTGGGACCTTACTGCTCACTACAACTGCCTGAAAGGAGATCATCGCAAGGCAGAGCATGGCCTCTTCACTCAGGCAGCTTGTGATAAGACAAGGGGAAACAGCCGCAAAGTTTGACAAGGGAAGTTCAGGCCAGGTATTAGGAAAATTTTCTTGACTGGACATGGTAAAGCAGTGGAACAGGCTATCAGGGAATGGTGGAGCCACCCACCATCCCTGGAAGTATTCAAAAAACACATAGACATGGTGCTTTGTGATACAACTTAGTGTGCATGTGGAATTCAGTTGAAGGTTAGACTTGATGATCTTGGAAGTCTTTCCCAACCTTGATGATTCTAAGAAGGCAGCAGGAGCAGCACAGCTTGCACCTGACCTCCCAGGTGCTACAACAGATGGCAAAACAGCCCCAGCTTTGAGGAAAGGTAGGTGAAACATGACAAGGCTGAAAAGCATCCCAGCCTGGAAACAGGACTGCTACCACGCAACAGCAGCATCATGCTATTATTCCAGTGCAGTTCTACATATTCCTCCTTAACACGTACCAACACACACGTGCTCCTACAAAAAATACATACCAGACTCTAAACCACTGACAAGAAGCCAACCACAAAACAGAATTCCCATCAGACTGTTACACAAGTGCAAAAAACAGCACTTCATGTGATTCTTAACTGCTGCTATAGCTGCAAAGCAGCTACTGACCCATTAAGTGCTGATCACTTCAACTCCACTAAAATATAACTGTACAAAATGAACAAGCTTACTCACATCACACAAAAAAGGCAGCACTGTTTCGTTTGCTTTTAATTTATTTAAATAGGATAAGGCTACTTAAAAGACAAGTCTTTACATATAAAATGTACATTACGTTAAAGTTTGCTGTACTCAAGTACAAAAACTGCACAAGTGTTTAGTAAAAGGGCAACAGCACACCATTTAAAAACACACATTCTTACCATTTTACAGCATTTGAGAAGTGCCTTTTACATCATAACAGTGAATGGAGAACTTCTGTAAAGAACCAAGCTACAGTTTTTGGTTTCAATATAAACCAGTGTTAAAAATGTAAACAAGCTTTCAGATCTCTACTGACCTTCTTTTACTGGGTTAACTAAGTGGATTCATAAGTTGATTCATTTTTTGTTTTACCAAGTCTGGGAGCACTGTTATTATTCTTATTTACCATCCATATCTAAAACTGATCTAAACTGGCTTCACCCTGAGCCAATGAGTTTTAATAAAAATGTTTCCATCAACTTAATTGGATTTTTGCCCTGTGAAGCACTACTAATGATTCAGATGAAACACCAAATTTCACAGAAAACCAAAATCCATCTTAAATTATCAAAGGAAGGGAAAACAGGTTGTGGGGTTTTTTTCTAGAGTGCAATTATTTGTGTTAATGGTCTCAAGGTACTTCTGTCTTCCTCTCCATGTCCCTCTCCAAATGTCTGTAAGATGAGAAAGCACTGGTCTGCATTCCACTGGTTTTCCTGATATTTTATAAGCATGATTGTAACCAGGAAAACAATCGAATTTGCTACATTGGCACATTTTTACACTTATGCATGTATAAAATATGCCTGTGTACTTAAGAGAACATGGCACTAATCCATCCACTACTTCCTCTCGAAGTTTCATATCAAACAGTCCAGTCACATATTTTCATCTGTGCATTCCTTGTTTCATATATCAAGAGAAACTTCAATTTGAAGTAATGCTGTTAAAATAGTTCATCTCTTATTACCAACCTAGCTTGCACTGCAAATTCTACACTCCTGTGCAACAAACGGAATAAAAAAAAGTTCTGTAGACTATCTTATCAGCAGAAAGGTCAGTTTTCTCACCTAAATTAATTACCTTTTTAAAGGCAAGAAGGCTCTAGGGATCAGTCTAAATTCCAACAGCTATTTTAACTATTTAACCAGATGTGGAATAAAACTGAATCTTAGTGAAACAATGTGTGAATCACAGTGATATGGAGGAGATGAACTATAATAATCTTGAAAACTAAGAGAGGGGGGGTTTAATATAGTGTATTATCATCACCTTTTAAAGAAGTAATTAACTACTTGGTATACAGGAGTGAATACTTTTAAGGTGAC
Organism: Cettia cetti; assembly: GCA_013401135.1. Lineage (NCBI taxonomy): Eukaryota > Metazoa > Chordata > Aves > Passeriformes > Sylviidae > Cettia > Cettia cetti. The sequence continues at coordinate 7,874 of VZUI01035402.1, read as the reverse complement.
TGGTGATAGTGACTCCAGCTTTACAACAGGGAGCTGTTAAATGTGTTAAAACTTCACAGCAATCTGAATCTCTGTAAGTCCGTATATCTTAAAATAATTTTATTTCAGCTGTTTAAATATGACCTATCTATTTGAAAATATGGAAGCAATATTTATGTTTCAAGCACCGTTAGCTACTTCATGGCCATGTAACATGCTGGATTTTCTTCTTTGCTTCTGAAGGCTTTAGGTCATTCTGGAATACAAGGAAATATATCGTTATTCTCAGAGATACTGTGCAAACCGGAGCCAGCCATTAATCTGACATATTTCAATCTGGTACTATTACAGTATACAGGCTACTGCGACAGCTTTCTATTGCCATCTTGTGGAGAAAGCTAAATATCACAGAACTTCTCTGCTGAAGTTAGAGCCAATGAATTTAACTACCTAGAACTCATACATGTGTTTTGATTTTCAGCAACCTACAATTAAATATTCTTGAATGTTAAAAAATTTCTTTCAGTTATGCAGCTCAAAAGCGGGTGCATATTGGAGTTTCAAAACATACTTCTGAAGTTATTTCAGGTTGTCTTCTTAAAATACTTGCTGAAACGGAATTGTGTAAGAAAAAAATCCCAAATACACAACTAGGAAACTGTCGTTTTGCTTTCCACCCTTCTAGTTTTTGGAGTCAGAACTTTCATGTAAACAAAGCAATGTTTTCAGAATTCTTTATCTTGTTTACATTCCTTTCTGTAGAAAGGACAATTGATGGACTCTTCCTAAGACCAGTGGTATTGAAGAGGTTGAACCTCAGTCTTCCAATGTGGTCTCTTCTCTAGAAATCTATATAAGCTGTAAGAAAAATTAAACTTCCTCTTTTCCTGCTTTGACTCCACGGTGGTCACTGCGTCTCCCTCGTGACGGTATTGCACCACAGGAGACCAGTCTACTTTTGTCAAATAGTAAAAATGTTAAAAAAAGAAAAAGAAAATTTGGTATTCCTTTGTAATGATCTGTATGAAAAGAAGAGAAATAATTGCCAAAGCCTCAGATGAACTCATCTCTCAAGTCCCCCTGCCCAAAGAAACCTGCAAAAATCAAGAAAGCCCAAAGCTAAGCATGACAGATGAAATGGTGCAATAATTCCCTTTCACCATCTAATAATTTAAAAAAAAAAAAATCTGAGCAATTAGAGCTTTAATAGTTCACATAAGCAGAGTGAAAACAGTTATGTGAGTTTTCAAGAACATACTGCAACACACTGGTTCAGGGATCACAATCTACAGATCTCTCTTCTCTTTAAAAGACTTTAAGTGTTAGTTTATTTACAGGAACCCTGGGGACTGCAACCACTGAAAGGTCTACGGGAATTAGACCCAAAGATTATAGGGATAGTTCTGTGCTGTTAATTAAATTTTTCTTGAAAGTAAGGAACAATCACTTGCTTGGAGACACAATTGTCTTCACTGTCATTACACCAAAAATAGATCAGGCTTTACAGCCATCTGCCAAGTACACTGATTTTTCCTCACTGCATCTCTTACTATCTAATAACACACTCTTTAATTTCAGATGGTAGAGTAACATCCCTAGAACACACTTGCCCAACTTCACATGCCTAACCAGCATCAACCAGGCTGAACTTACAGGTATTAACTGGAACAACCTAAACTGTGGCTAATGTAGAAAGTCAAATGTCAGAGGTCAGAGCTTCTGAGTGTCAGTCATACAGTGGTGCTTAAAAATGTCATTGTGTCTACAGAACATTTAAATTAAACACAAAGAAGCTGTGAGGTGTGTACTACACAAGTTTTAAAAGCTCTGTAGGTTCAGCTCTGACCAATACTTGGAAGAGTTCTCAATACTGAAAGAAGTTAGCAATACTGGTAGTTGGAAACACACCTCTCAAGTATAAATTCCACTCAGAGCGTCAGCCATGATTCTGTAAAAGCTGCTAAAGCTGTCTTTCACAACAGCCATATGTTTTGGTACTCATGTTTAACAGAAGTCTGATGGAATGTACCAACCCACACAGCAGAATATTACCTGCATTCTTTCATTAAAGAATTTTAAAAAATACATTAATATTTAATTAATTAATATTAATATCAAAATTTTATTAATTAATATTTAAAAATTTTGCATCTCATGAGGCAATATTGAGAAAAAGTTCAGTGACATGTCTTGGGAAAATTCTAATCAATGTAACTGCTCACTGTATATCTAAAGCTCCCCCTGCAGTTCAACTGAGAACAAATATTTCTATCTCTTCCTTTGAAGCCCAGATTTATTCCAGATATTCTCATATTCCAGTGGAAATGTGAAAACTCCTTAATTTGTATTATGAAGGAATACAACACAATGCTAAAACCTATCTCTATATTGTGGCATGTTTTTAAGAGCTGGCCCATTGCTCCTTGCTCACTGACAAGCCCTGTAACCAGACCATTGTCAAAACTAACCACCGTTCTTTGTTCCCAGCTGGCAGCTACACTCAGCACCATGACCTACACAGAAGCCTCCTATTGACAAGTACGCATTTCTTTCATTCTGATATTTCCCAAACTAGCTACAATTTTCTCTGTTTCTAAATACTCTGCTATTACTCCAAAATAAAATCATCCTGGAAACTCTTGCAAGGCTCTAACTTTGGCTCCTGTAAATCTCAATTTAAAAAAAAAAAAAAAAAAGCTGCAAAACAAGATACTGCACAAACATACCGGCAAATCACATTCCTCCTTTGGAACAGACCTCTTTAACTTCACAACAGTAGTTCCTGCTATTGGAGACAAAGGGTAAACCTTCAGACCAGTCAACACACTGCTGTCAGTCTTTGAAATACTGTTCTGCTGAGCCTCATTATTCCTTATTCCCAGTTTAGCGTCCTCTGACAAACTGGAAGCTGAAATGTATGTTGAGGCATTTGAAGGAACTGATAATCTTCTAACTGTGTTGGTGGTGCTTCCAGCTGGAGGAGGCTTCAGGCGATCAGCAGGTCCATTCTCTGTCTTCTTCACCTTTATGCTTGTACTTGTTGAATTGCCATCAAATACAATTAATGGCCGTTTCCTTAAACCTTCCACTGTGGTAACACTGAAAATAAAAGTCATAAAATTCTCAGAAACATAGGTTAGATGATAAAAAAATAGCATATCCATTACATGAGTAGTGAAAATTTATTTTATCCTACCTAAAGTAAATATATATCCCAAAATACTAATATTAAACTCTGAGATGCTCCAAACTTAAGTAAAAATAAATATATACACTTACATATACTTAAATAAAAAGCAATCAAAGTCACTTCCAAAATACAAAGGTGCAGCAGGCTGTGTGAGGACCAGTGCTCCTCAGGAAGAGTTGTGTGAGTAATTGTCTAAGCAATTACAGCTGCACAACCAAAGGCACTATGCTTCTATCACTGTAGCTATTCTAGAGTAACTACAGAGATAATAAATGTTAAGTATTTCAAAAGATGAGTATTTAAGAAAGAGTGTGCTGCCTTACCTGCAGGAACAGCATCTCATATTCTGATACTTCAAAATTTCCCTATTTCCACTCTTATCCAAAATCATAACGTTAAGGTAAGTCCAAAAAATTGTTAGCCAAGGAATAAAAACATTAAGTAAAAAAACCGCACCTTTTTAAAATAAGTTTTCTTTGAACAGGAACCCTAAGTGGATTTAATAACATTCTTTATAACATTAAATAAATTTTTATAACATTTATAACATTTAACAACATTAGTTTCTGCCTTTAAGTCTATGTGTAGTGAGAATTATCAGAAAACATCTTGACTGAGAAAAAAATAAAGTACAAAGTTAACATAACTCACACTATATGAATTCAGAGTTTCAAAAATGCAATGCTCAAGAACGATGAAGAGAAAGTGTTTGGAATGCGCAATTTAACAAATAAAAAACCCAAACCACCACGAAGAAATATAATATTCCTGTTTAAAAACTTCAGTTTTCAGTTTTGATAAAAAGCTCTTTGGCACCTATTTCAGCACACTAACAGTTTCCTAACAAACACTAACCTCACGCTTCCATCCTCAGATCCACAGATGTAAACAAACTGAGGTACTATAACCTCTTATGCATATGAAAAATAAACTTGACAAAAGACAGCTCTGTGTTTTAGACACTGCTACAATTTAAAAAAATAAAAAAAAAATTAAAAAAACTAAAAAAACCTAAATGCCTTGACAGAATTTGTTTAGCTTTTCACAGCTAAAAACCTCAGTAAAGCTAAAAGAGACTCAAGACATCAACAAGCTGTAATACTGAAAAAATAGAGGAATTTCCATCCACCTTTCCTTAGGATTTACTGCTCAACACCAGTCATGTATATCATGTATCAAAGTCAAAGTCTTGGGCAGGGCGAAGGTTGCATGAAGAGATTCAGTAAAACTAACTTTTGAAGAAGATTTTGCTTTCTGAGCAAATATAAACTGGAATATTTTTAAAATGAGACAGAATATTTCTTTCAGAAAGCAAATGTTAGTTTTGAAACAGACACACAAAATTTCTGCAGCATGCGCCCCTCACTCTAGACGGAGTAGGCCACCCTTGTCCAGGAGCACACATAGTTAAATACACTTTTAGTACTTTCCTTAAACACTGCAAACACAATTATTAATTCGCAATTATACAGGGAGACAAAAAATATTTCCTTTCTCCTCATTATAAAGTACCTTGAAATCTACCAAAACCTCACAATTTTATCAATACACACCGGGGGATGAAAGAACAATACCAATTCCCTGGATCAATACAGACGGGGGGTGAAGGGATTGAGAGCAGCCCTACTGAAAAGGACTTGGGGTAGTGGTGGATGAGAGGCTGGACACAAGCCAGCAACGTGTTCCTTCAGCCCAGAAAGCCAAACATGCCCAAAGCAGCGTGGCCAGCAGGTGAAGGGAAGTGATTCTGCACCCCCTAGCCTCCTCTGGTGAGACCCCACCTGGAGTGCTGCATCCAGATCTGGAGCCTCTGGAGGAAAGACATGGAGCAGCTCCAGAGGAGGGTCACAAAAATGATCATAAGGAAAGGCCTGAGATAGTTGAGGCTGCTCATCCAGGAAAAGATGGATAGGAAGACCTTACTGCCACCTTTCAGTACTTAAAGGATGTATAAGAAAGACAGTTCTGTGAAAAGAAGCACTATAGGCTAGATAACACTAATAACATTTAGATGACAAAAGAAAAAAATTACCTTCCCCTTTTTTCTATTTTTGCAGTAGCAGAATCTAATACTTCTGATACAAGCAAGCCAACATGGCATTCTCTGTAAACTGTTAACAATATCCAAAACCTGTAAAAGCTTCATTAATCAAGCAAAGATTAAACTAAATGCTTTGTCCTAAATTGTCCAAGTCTGGCCCAATAATGCTAAATTACCTTTTATTCTCACTTTTCAAGTCATTTTGCTGCCTTTTCTTTTCCATCATTTTCCCCCATCTACTTTTTGGCAAGTCACGCTGAGGCAGGGGAATGGCATGTTGAATATAGAGATCGGTGAGCCCATCTTTGTCCATCTTTACATCATTTTCAACTAATATATTTTTCTGTGGGGAACAGAAAAAAACTCGTTATTTTTATGACAAATGCAATGTCCAACCATCTGAGTGGCACCATTTCTTATTTCAAAATCCACTGTAAAGTATTGCATTGGGCCCAGAGTTCCAGAAGTAAAGGGGTGGCTGGGGTGATCAGTTTGGAGAGGCCATGAACTGCCCAGCACCAACAACAGCCTGGTCTCCTACCCTCCCACTGTCAACTTCTTTCATTTTCTGTGTGAATTACACCCAGCCTGTCCCTTCAGTGAAGCAATGGGAAACAGGGGATGTTCTGGTCAGTGCATAGTGGTTTCTTTTTCCACCACCTGCGAGTGCAGTTCTTCACATTTCCTCATGTGCCCCTTCCTGGGTGTCCTTTGGAGTCTCCTGCCCCCCAAGTGTCTGCTGCTCTTTTAAGTGCATTTGAGCACAGACACCATAAGCAATTCTGCTTCAGATTCTGGGGTGTGATGAGCTGCTTTCTTTGACAGTGTGAGAGACATATGGATCCAGCTGTGACCAGCACCGGGCAGTTATTCACTTTTGCCCACACAGATCAACCCTGCAGCCCCTCTACACAAAACACTGGAAGTTTTCCCAAGGAAAATAGCAGCCAAAGAAGGGAAAAGTTACGATAGACATACTGTTGATGGCTGACGTTTTCATGCACTCTTAAACACACTTCCCTGAATCCAACTACAATACCAGAGCTCTTTTCCACACTTCTAGAAAACAGACAACTAGAGTGTAATGCAAGTCAAGCTTATATGTAGAGCTGTGCTTTCTTTCCCAGTTCCCAAAGAATAATGGAGGTAAGTTTCATCCCAAGATGAGGAAGAACTTCCTTACACAAAGGATGGCAGAGCACTGGAACAGGCTGCCAAGGGTGGTTATGGAATCTCCCTCTCTGGAGACATTCAAAACCCACCTGGGTGTGTTCCTGCTCTTGCTGACTCTCCCTTGCCAAGGGGGTTGGACAAGACAATCTGCAGAGGTCCCTTCTAACCATAACTATCCTGTGATTCTAGGAACCATCAGTAAGAACAGCAGTTGCCTTTTTAATCATGTATCGGGTTGTGAACATTTCTTGGTACCTCGTGCCAAATTTATGGAATGAGAAAAAAACTCCACTAACATCCTATAAATCAAGGTCACCAAGAGCAGGTCAAGCTTCTGCCACTACCCGTTCTGGCAACACTTCATGTCTTCTGATGTTGGCCTGACATCTGTCTGTATAAGATGCATGGAAAGAAGCATATGAAAATTCCTTGAGCTTATACAAAACCCTGAAACTTTGATTACCATTGTTTCATGCACCTGAAATATTCAGCCAAGGCAGTAACTAGTATTCCAAACAACATCAACTAAAGCTTTGTATGATCCTAAACTGTTTATAACTCACTTTCAAACTCAATTTCAATTATCAAGTATCAATGTTTATTAAATTATTAGCTTGACTGATTACATAGGCTGCATTTCTTTAACTCACAAAGTGATTAGGGTTGGAAGGGACCTCCGGAGATGATCTAATCCAACCGACCTGCCAAGGCAGGATCACGTAGAGCAGGATACATTGGGTATGGACGTGGCAACTTCAACAGTGTAAAACTCATCCTTCCACAGCCAGTTTTACTGTATGCAGACACTTGTCTCGATTTGCGCAAAATGCTCTTTAGCAGCCTCGGTGTTCAAACACAGCCCCTTTGCAAACACGGAGACATCTCCCGCGCCAGAGCCTCCTTTCTGCAAGTTCCTGGTGTCCAGAGCACCCACTTGGTGCCTGCTCTTCCCTGAGTGCCGTGACTCTCCTCGCCCCGCCTCAGGGGCCGCCGCTCCGCCCGGCCCGGCTCCCCGGACGCACCTGCTCCAAGGTGAGCCGCAGGAATTCCTCCGAGAGCAGCTCCGGGTGCAGCAGAAGCAGCTCGGACTCCGAGCGCCCCGACACCCCCTCCTCCTGGCTACCGCCGCCGCCCACCCGGCCTTTCCCCTGCGCCGCCATCTTCTTCCCCCGGCGGCCCCGCCCCGGGCTCCCACAATGCCGCGCGGGGGAAACGCGTTTCCAGAGCAGCCGCGCGGCGCGGTGGCGTCACGGCTGCGGCGGGGCCGGGACGCGGGAGCCGGGACCGGGAGCAGGGACCGCGGGAGCAGGGACCGCGGGAGCAGGGGCCGCGGGAGCAGGGGCCGCGGGAGCAGGGGCCGCGGGAGCAGGGACAGCGGGGCCGGGACAGCGGAGCCGGGACAGCGGGACCGGGACAGCGGGAGCAGGGATAGCGGGGCCGGAACGGCGGGAGCAGGGACAGCGGGAGCCGGGACAGCGGGGCCGGGACAGC
>VZUI01035401.1:0-39211 GCA_013401135.1 Cettia cetti | reverse complement strand
CTTTCCTTTCCTTTCCTTTCCTTTCCTTTCCTTTCCTTTCCTTTCCTTTCCTTTCCCTTCCCTTCCCTTCCCTTCCCCTGTAAATTTACTGCAACATTTCATATTACAAACCGTGCAATTTTGTTTTCTACTCCTGAAACATGTCTGGGAATTATTTGTATTACACTTGAATGCTTCTAATAGATTTAACACCCTACAGACAACTTTTAATCATCCATGTGGAGTCAGACTTGAGGCATCCCCAGGGTTCAATAATCAGCCCTTTGCTATCTATTATCAATGTTTAACCACTGGATATTTATCAGTCATTATACTAATTACAGCATGGGAAAATGCTTTCACTCTTGGGCATACACTTACATGGATTGATTGATTCCTCTGCTACTGTTGAAGGTAACCTGGGAGTACTTTCTACCACCTGTGACAAATTGCTTTGATTCTCTTAGTAACAAAGTAACATGCTCTCAGATGTTCCTAGTTTTTTGGCTAGGATCTGGCAATTTTCTCTTCAAAATAGCAGGTGATCATGTCCTCATTACTCTTCATGTTTTTCCTATATCTTGTACTCAAGCTGATGGCTAAACAAAACAGTGTTTCAAGCCCAATGAAATATTCTCTGTAAGGTCTTCTAAGAGAAACAGTTACCAATTTGATAGATCAGAAATCATGAGGCCAGTGTGGCTACAGAGTGATTGTAACCCTGTACTCAGCGCTGGTGAGGTCAAACCTTGGGTCCTGTGTCCAGTTCTGGGCCCCTCACTGCAGGAAGGACGATGAGGTGCTGGAGAGAATTCAGAGAAGGGCAACAGAGCTGGTGAAGGGGCTGGAGCACAAGTCCAGTCTGGAGCAACTGAGAGAGCTGGGGGTGTTTTTTTTTGAGAAAAGGAGGCCCAGGGGGGATCCTTATTTTCCTCTACAAATGCCTAAAAAAGGAGGGAACCTGTCTCTTTCCCCAAGTAACAAGTGACAGGGCAAGAGGAATTGGGCTCACATTGCATTAGGAGAGGTTTAGATTGCATGCTAGGAAAACTTTCATCACAGTGCCAGGCATCAGCATGGGCTGCCAAGGGAAGTGGTTAAGTCAGTATCCCTGAGGTATTTAAAAGATGTGTAGATGTGGCACTTAGGGACATGGTTTAGTGTTGGACTTGCTGCTGTTACATTAATGATTGAACCCAAAAATCTTAGAGATTTTTTTGCAATATAAATGATTCTATGATTCTATGTGATTTGTTACTATCGTAACTTTGCTTCAGGAAAACTTATTTCTACTCATGTTAGTCATTACAAAAATTTGTATAGGACCCTGAAGTTAATTTTAACTTTTATTTCTGTTATAGTTGAATTATTTATTTGAGAACCTCAATTTTTTCTAATTGTCTTGAACTGATAGTTGTTCTTCTTTGCCTTCTGATAGGGACTTACTGTTTTAGGATTAGTTTGGATTCAGATCCTAATGCATTACCAAGCTTTCATCATTACAGTCACCAGAAGTTCCATAAGAATCTAAGTAGAATTTTTTCTAGTTAGCCTCCAACCTGTAATAGCTGTGTTTGACATAAGCAAGAGGGGCTTCAAAGTGTTATTTCTTGTTTCTACTTAATTCTATACAAACGAGATTGTCATACCTCCTGTGGCTTGATCAGTTCCACAAAAATTTCTCTGCAGGTGTCACACAGGTTTCTCTTCTCAAGGCCCTGATTTTTAATCTGTATCTGGTTCTCTTTAATAATCTGATCTGTCAATGTGGGCCTAAATTTCATTTGTATGCTGTTGACAGACAGATTGATGTTATAAAATTAGCCCTTAATATTCCTTCTGTCACATCTGTGTTGCCCATATGCCAAGCTGATGACAAGGTTTGGACATTTAGAAATTTTGTACAATTTAATGCCTCAGAAATATCCGATGCCTAGGGGGAATAGGCAACATTTTAAATCCTCATTCTTTTCTAAATCTGTAATTTTGGGCTCAGTATAAAGAATTCTGCATCAGCGAGGACTGAGAATCCAAATCTCATAGCACTAAAATCAGATGTGTCTTTTTATACATCACAAAGTGGTGGCAAGTGTGTAGCACTAGGGTTCCAAAACAATATGGTACACACCCAATAACAATAGTCAGAATAGCCACTGGCAATTTTGAACTGAAGAAACTGAAATGAAATTAAAGAACTATTTTGGAACAATTTTCAGAGTATCCTTTAATTTTATGTAATTATAGATAGAGACTTATGGAGCATGAGTTCTAAAACTTATTTGGATAGTTTCAGTGTTCTTTAAATGATTTTTACACAACAATTTGAATAATATTAGCCAATGACACCAAGCTCAGATGCAATTCCAGTGGACATACAATGAAGAGTGTCTCCGAAAGATAGTTTCTGGTAGAGCTCTTCAAAGAGGTTGCAGTAAAATCTGAAGCCAGGTTAATGTTCTCTGGTTTTGTGTTTTATCTGAATATGAAACACAAGGCAGAACTGTTGAATTTGGCTTCGTTTTTAGAAAAAGCAGAGCCTACTTTTTCAATTAATTCATAGTTAAAATAATCAAACCAGCCAAAATCTGAGGAATTTTAGTCGAAAATTTGAAAATCAATGTTTCTGTCAATAGGGTCTGGAATTCAAGGCAGAGAGAATGCTTGCATAAAATTTTCACAGTCTTCATTTCCAGCTTTCTATTTCTTTACATGTGAAATAAATTTCTAAAAAGCCCCCAAACATGTCCATAAAAGTAATCTCTTATCTCTAGATGAAAGGAGGTCAGCTGATTATAGGTTCTCATCTCACACGTCAGAATAAGAACAGTATGTTCAGACTGTCTGCTACGAATAAATGCAACATTTATTTTTCATGTAACAAGTTTTTGTCATTCTCACATAAGGTTTACTGAATATGTAAGGTTCCCCCTACGGATTTCTCGACAAGAATTTTTAGGTATATTAAGTGATTTCAACTTTGTCAATGTGGCAGAGGAATTATTTTCCTTTCTTTTTCTGAAACTTGGTATTTAATACCTAAAATTCCTGAATATTAACCAAAATTGGCCCAAAATTCTCTAGTTATGATGTTATTGATTTCCCTTAAAGTCTATAAATTTGTATAGAAAAATGTATTTAACCAATATTCCAATATGAAAACTATCAACGTGTCTTAGGAGCAAACATTTTTATTGCAAGTAGCTATTTCTCCTGCTGCTCATCTGATTAATTTTGTTCCTTTTCTTAGTGCTTCTCTTTGTAATGGAATAGGAAAAATGGCTGAAAAACAGAGGAAAAAACAAATCCTAAAATAACTATACTGCTTGGATGTAATTTCTCACATCTCATTGCCCACTGCACTGATTTTTTCTGTGTTGAAAGCAGGGTTTCCTGTTCAAACAGATCTGATGGTGACAGAGAACTTGCAGCTGGGCTGGGGACTCCCACTGGAAGGTCAGTGGAGCAGTAGATTTTAAAACAATACATCACTGCACTGCCTTTCTTTTCCTGGTGATAAGAATGGCAGTAGGTTCAGGATCTCATAAGGAAGATTCTCTGGGTCAAATCCACAGCTATAACATGATTCTTAAGTGTAAGACTTTGGAAAGCCAGTAGACAAAGTGAGTAATGTCGTTATTGACTGAAACTGGATTCCCCAGAAAAGAGAAGAGGAACTATGGAAGTTGGGAACTAATCAATTTTACCTGCTTACAGATGTCATGCAAAAAGAGAGCCATTTCCAGGATAAACTGTGAGCATTTTGGAGGTACATTTGGTGTGAAAAAATGTCACTGGGCATATATGCAGTGTATAGTATATGCAAAAGTACTGATCCTATGTAGTCAACCTAGACAACAAACTTTCCATGAAAACTGTACAAATACTCACATGCATGGATATACTTGGAATTTATTGATATCAGGAGTTTCTTTCATCTTTGGCATTGCAACAAATATCTTTACACCAATTTTTGTCATTCAGTGTTAAATTAGCCCTAGACAGTTCAGAGCTCCCATGAAGTTTAGGCTTAAAAGGGAGGGCAGACAGCTGAGAAAGGGGCTTTACCAAATTCTCTAAGATGAAAATATTTCACTACATTTGCATCATTTATTCAGATTAAAAGTCTGAACTTTTGGTGTTTATGTTAACATATTTCTTTAAAGGCAATGGAAAATATATATTGATGTAAAAAAAATGTAACAGAAGAATGAATAATCACTCTTCCAACTACTTCTGGTTAAGAGAAGACATAGAAATTCATTTTTAGGAAGGGTCAAATAAAATTCAATACCAGGATATCTGCATATCTCCTCAGTTTTGATTCTAGTTGCTTAGCTGTTAAACCTAATGCTTTTTTAATGTTATTCGTAACATTTGAGCCAGTTTCACTGGTGTGCTTTGCTTTGCTTGTTGGTACCTCTTCCGTTATGCACAGAAGGCATGAACTGAGTTTATTCAGCTGATTAAGGTGATTGCCATCAGTGGAGCACTGTGAGACACAGTGTACCTTTAAGTATGGCCCTTCTTTAAAAAAATCAATGTCAACTATCAAGATCCATTCTACCTCTTTAGCAAGCTACAGAGGAATACATTGTTCTTTATTTTAAATATAAAGAAGGTCACATGGCTGTTTACATTTTTCTGTGACAACAGTAATATGCTTGTAGTTGAATGAAATTTTGGGCAATTTGACACATTTATGGGGAAAATTGTGTTTGTATATGGCAAACTCAAATGACAACATATCAATTCAACAAAATGTGCATTATGATTTCATTCTTGTTCCCTCACATTTCTAAGCATTCAGATGGTTTTATATGGAATTATAGAATAACTATGCATAAATTTTGGTGTTTGCATGGGATGCTGCTCCACACTCTGCTTTGCAAACGTCCAGAAAATTCTGGGTCAATGATTTTACATAAAAAATATGCAGAATAGGGTTGAGCATCCAGCAGATTGCATCTGAATAGAGGAGAACCCGTTTTCTCTGACTTATATTTGTTTCATATATAAACACTGGCACACTATGTATTAGCCCTTCATAACTCAGGATAGGTTGTGGATGCAGAGAAAAAATCATGCACATACATGACTAAACCTTGCATTGTAAAGCCTTGAAACAAACACTTCAATATACATTCTTGCTATTGTGCAAGATAAAAGGAAGAAATGGGGAAAAAGCTGGCTCTCCAAATGCTGATCAGCTCCTGCCTTTGGCTTTCCCAGCTTAGCACAGGAGATCATCACATGGTTCTGTCAATGGTAGCTACAGAGGAGATTTTGTGGGCCATACACAGAAAAACTTAATAATGTGCAAGTAGTCTAAGGGCTATGCACATTGTGTGATAGAAAATGAAGTAAGTGTCCCTTTCAAAAAGATATTAAAGAATTCAGCTTCTCCCCAAAATACTTTGACATTTAGGATAATTAAACAAAGTTTTTAATATGACTGTAAAAAATTCAAGAGCATCAGAAAGTGAACATATGAGTTTATATTTATGTAGTTCGTTCAGATCAGGATTTTTTTAAATTAAGGATTTAAGATGAAGCTAAATTGAAATTCTAGTCATGTATCTGTAATTTAATTCAGAATTATTTCAGCAGTTTTATAAGGTTTTCACTTTGGAAAGTTTAGGGTTTGGATCTAGAGTACACAGCAATTTAAAGTTATTGGAGCGCTTCACAAATTGGAATTCTAATTTGGAAGAATGAAGGTCTCCTAAGAATATGAAGCACACCAATAATTTTAAATTATTTTCTCATTTGCAATCCCAGAATCCCTACCATTTAAAAGAAAGACATGTATTACAAAAAGTGAACTGCTGCAATAATTTCAAATCAGTGAGTATGGTGTAGAGCCATCCTGAGGCACTGAAGTGCTCCACTTTTTTTTTTTTTTTTTTTTTTTTTTTTTTTTTTAATGGAAGACTTTCAATCTTAAAAATAAGCAAGTCTAAGAGTTTCTTCTTGGCAAAACCAAAGACACAGTGAAGCTGTTTGAGATAAGCAACATCCATAATACAAAGGAGTGAGTAAACATTTCAGATGGACACAAACCCACTGTGAATACTGCTGATAGCTTAGTTTTCCTTATTATAGATGTGATCATTTATCATCATTTGTATTATATATAAAATCAGTAGATCAGCCTTCTTTTTAAACCTTCACTAGATGTTTTTCTCTCTGTGTTATACTGTCACTATTTCCCTAGTTTTGGAAACCATACATATTCAACCTCATAATCTCTAACCTCTTCTTATGCAAACCCAATGATCATCCTCCTTGTTCCATGACTAGCTTTTGCAACATAGATTCCTTGATGATTTTTAAACTTCAATTTCGGTCCTCACTGTGCTTGGAACATTTCTTTTACAGGTTCTTTATGATCTATCATGTGATTCTGAGGTGTTTTTTTTTCCTTCCACTGTGTGTGACCTCAATATTATTGATTCTTCTTGAGGATCTCAAAAATAAGGTCACTATCTACAGCTTTGTCATCTCTTTTGAGCCTCAGCTAACTGTTCTTTAGGCAGTTTCTTTGGAGTTCCTGTTTTCTTTGCCCCATCAATTATGAAAATATGAAAGCTCTCATTTTTCTGCCATATCTGCATATGAGTAGCTCTGAATATCACATTCGTTCCTGTCACACTGACTGCAACTTTTTCCACTAAGTTTCTTTTCCTTTTACTGATTGTGAGAGAAATATTTGGGAAAAGGAACAGGTGCAAAGCAGGTAAAGTAGGCCAGAGAACAAAATCAACCTGAAGAAACTGATCACTGAGAGGAGTTAGTTTGTAACTAATTAAATAAGTTTCTGTTGAAATGAATGAACACATCACTAAAGCCAATAAAAATGAGGCAAATTAGACAGTTGCACAACTATGTATCTGAAAATAATTGTGCAAGTGAGGTCAACATTATTTTTATATCAGAGGTGACAAAGCTTTGCTACAGAAAAGAGCAGTCATTTTCCCAGCATCATTCAGTGTCCCTGGGAATCTAAAATGTCTTTCCAGCCAACTAACCTCTGCTTGGCAACTCTGCTACCTGAGCGATCTATCCATATCACCTGCAAAAGTACAAGCTTCAGAGGAAGCAAAGACAGGAATAACACACCGTGAACAAGTATTCACTGCATTCAATAGTGAATTCATGAGATACTCAAGAACACCAAACAGAAAGACCAAAACTGGAATGGTAATCAATGCTGGCTTCAGTTTTCATGTTGCTGGAGAAAACAGATTCAGAAAAACACTAGAGTATATTAATGAAGAATGGCACAATGACAATGAACTTTTCACTTTTGAGAAACTGTACAGTTCGCTAACAAGTTTACATTTAAAAAAAATAGATTTCCTTTATGTGTATGTTATACTTTCAAAATGGAAAAGGCCTAAGATTAGGCCACAGTTTATAACTGTTTTTCTTCTTTTTCTTAATTCCAGTTTCCAATTCAAATTTTCTAATTCCAGTTTCTTCTAACGATGGCTAACTCTGAACTTGTTTTTTCTCCCTCTGCCATTCATTTGATTAATACTTCTTTCCCAGGCCTGTCCTTTCTACATGCTCATCTCTAAGTAGGTGCTGAAGCCTTCACTTCTACCCCAACAGTCTGGAAATGTCTCTTTCAGTCACTTTCATTTCAAAGTTATGTCCTGTCTATGACCTTTTGTACAACCTATACAAAGAATAAAAGTACATACTTGGGAGCATCTCTTGAATATATTACCAAAGAAACTCTTGGTGCTTGAACAAGAAAAACAGTCCTGCTTCCAAAATCTTACAATATAAGAGGGAAAAAAAATCTATGGTTCGATGTCCTAAAGTAATTAAATTGATACAGTTTTAACTTTGCTTACAACATGCTAATTTAAGTGTCTAGCTAGCAGAGTCTGTTTTTCCACAGAAGTTCACATTTGTTTGAATATTTTCTTTTCCTGAATACTTCCCAGTTAATTACAGAATAAGACACTTCTCCCACAGAGGCAGGTTCTCAGCCTTGCCTCTAGCACACATTAGGGTGTATCTTGTCATCGTTATGTTTGTTGTTTTCCATGCTGTGCCTGGAGTCAGTCCAGCCTATTGTCTTTCTCTGAGTCTGCTTTCAGCCTCACCCACCCGCTCTGTTCATTTTATCCTGTCTGCCACTGTGAGTTGTGCTTTTATTTCTGCTGCCCTAAATATTGATGACTCACCTTTTCCCCCTGAGTTGTTTCTCCTTAGCTCCCATACAAAAACACCCTTACTTTTTTATAGTGCATGTTATTTCTGTGTGCGTAAGATGGTTAAGATCTTTCTAAAAAGCACAACATATATTACAAATCCTGTACTAATACAGTAGAATAATAATACAATAGAAGTAGTAAAAAATGTAGGTACAGTTTTGTCAAAATTACAGTATAATTTCAATTAATTTTAAAAGTACAAGGAGTTTGACTACAAAGACAAAACCTAGACAAAACTCTCTGAAGTCAGTGATAGTATCATCTGTATACCAGAATCAGATCTTTGACCTTGTAGGCTTAGCCCTACAAGGAATTAAGTAGTCAGACATTCACACACTCCATTTCTGTTGGCTTTTGAATGACCTGAAACTTGTACTTCACTGTGTTGGAGATGCTGATTACTATTTCTTTTGTGCTTCTACCCATTTATCTAGTATTTCCAGGTGATCTAAACACAATTCCAAAGCAATAAACTAAGAATAATTTAATTGTCCTCATTTTTAGTGCAGATATTCAAGATATCTTTAGTGCAGATTTTCAAGAATTCTTTTGACTTAAACTTCTGAAGTGCAAACACAAATTCTGCTATCTCAAAGTTGTTGTAAATTGAGATTACAAATGTATTGTAATGCAAGGCAACTGAAGATCTGAACAAGATTCAACAGCAGCCAGCAGTAACTTTTCCATTTGTGTCTGTAAATACCCATTTACACACATTGGTGTTATGAAAATGTGTGCTGAAGTATGAACAGTTCAGTACTCATAAAAATGAGTGTTAATTTTAAAAAACACATCCTTTCATTAATATATATATTCTTTCATTTTTATTGCAACTCCAGTTAGCTTTTGTTTAAAGGTGACTCAACTTCATTTTAAATATCCAGCTTAGCTAGAGAAGTACACAGGGGACCCTACTGAGCCATGGCATAATCAAGAAGAATTCTGTTTACAGAAGTCATTTTTTGTATGTATTTTGCCACCATTTTTCCTATTTATGTGAATAATTTTCTTATAACTAAAAAAAATTATCATTAAAAAAATCTGCAAAAATTTCTTGTTGACTGAGGAAAAGTGTTATTTTTTGTCAGAAAAGTAGATAATTAATCTCTTTGATCTATCTTTGGAGCACTCCAGATAACTGCAAGCAGGTAGAATCAGATGTCAGACAGATCAATAGCTTAGAGGTGATAGAGTCATTGGACAAACTCAGCACTAGCAGAAGGAAAGAAATGGTCGCAGGAAATGTTTATGGGCAAATAGAAGTGATTTCAAAGTTACATAATAAAGGAAAATTAAAACTGCTGTTAAGGATAGATTCTGTAGAACTACAAGGTACAGTCTCTCTCCAATGTAAACCAGGTTCCCACTAAAGATGCACAAGATTTATACAAACAGGGTTGTAAGTGAGGAACAAAAATAGGTGATCAAAATAAAAATGTAATAAACTGAGTGTTTGGAAAAAAATGAAAAGTTCACATGCTGTTCACCAACTATTTAGTATTAGTCCTTACATCTTTGTATTAACTTTATTGAGGCTTCCTGGATCATCTCCAGCTAAAGCATACTTTCCTAATAGCAAGCTGACCAAAACTATGCCTAATAAAGTAAAAGTCTTAGAACACCAAATGCTATGCAAACACTCAATTAACTTGTAGTAGACTTTTCTCATGTGGCCAATACTGTACTATCTGCACAGTTCTGTGAAACAATCAGAGAGATAGGTTGTATTTAATGATGCTTGGAGATATGAACTTGGATTAACCTGAACTTTTTTTCTTTCTTTTTATGTTGTAGTGCCTGTGAAAATATCCTGAAGCTATTTGCAAATGCAGGTTGAATTCGCTGGGCAGATATGTCTGGAAAAAGTATTGAAGAGAAAATTCACAAAAATTGTAGTCAAAGAGATTCTTTTTTTTCCTATGCCCTGGGTTAAAGCATTGCCATAGGATACAGAAGGTCTTGGGTCCCACTCCTCTGTATTTCTGGAGGAATCTGAATGCCCTACTTCTCAACAGAGTGTCTTAGTCTTCTGAAAGAGAATTTTGAAGCAAAACCTCTTAGTGCATCGACTGAAGCAAAAGACACCAGCAGTCAATGAAACAGAACAGGCATGTTTCACCAGCACTTTTACCTGAAAGTTAGGAGGTAGGTAATTTCCCATGTTAAAGGAAGGAGGTTTATAATCTATTCTCCTGTGAATCTCTAATTATAGGTATGAAACAGAGCTGTACCAATACTGACACTGAGATCATCTTCTCACTTTCATTAATTCAGTTCAGTAGGAGATTTTATAGTTTCAAATACATCTTTTTGCCCTTTCCATTTACATAACCAGCTCTCTTCCCTTTCTCCATCCTCAAGATATGTTCATGGTCCCAATTCAATTCACCATTCTGTAATTGTGATGTAGAGCTTTCAGGAAGCAGATTGCTGGCTTAGATCACCCACAAAGTGTGGTTTTCTTAAATTCAAAGGTGCTTGTTACTTCCAAGCAGCATGCTTTCCTTCATGGTACTCCATTTGCAGACTTCTTTTTTTGTTTGTTTTTTAAGCCATGGTGAGACTTGTGAGCCTTTTTCCTCCACTA
The DNA here is from genome assembly GCA_013401135.1 of Cettia cetti. Taxonomy (NCBI): domain Eukaryota; kingdom Metazoa; phylum Chordata; class Aves; order Passeriformes; family Sylviidae; genus Cettia; species Cettia cetti. The sequence continues at coordinate 28,417 of VZUI01035401.1, read as the reverse complement.
GAAAGATAGTATGAAACAGAGGAAAACAATATAACTAAATAGTCATGGCCTGATATCTTGACATTGCAGTTCAACACATCTAAGTAGAACAGCATAGATACACAATAATTTTGTGATGGAACATCTGTGGAACATTAAGATGCATTTATCAGTAAGCTGTAATGGGTATCATTTCACCATGACTGGCATCAATTTCATCCACTGAAAAGGTGGTTCTTTCAGCTCTGTAGGTCTGCAGAATTCAGACTCGGTGCAGCAGAATGCAACTTTCTGACAGTGATGTACATTCTAGAGGACACAAAGGGTTCCTTTGTATAAAAGCAAAAAAGAGCAAGCTATTTTACTTTCCATCCACAGGAAAATAGCACAGTTTAAAGATATCCATATCTAAAGATGCAGACTTGTACTGATAAATTCATACCAGCGGTATTTTGGCCTTCCGTGATCTGTTTTGTAACAGGAAGACAGCTTTTTATAAGCAAAACCTGTCTAATTATAGACACTGCTATTTATCCAAATTTTCTTGGATTCAGACTTCCTTCTTCTGTGCTCAGGATATGTTTACTGTAGCTTTCTTACCTTTGAGATGACACTTAATTTACTAGTTATAACCACACTGTGACATAAATGAAGCATTTGATGTCTCTGATGTCCCTATGCAGGGCTACATACGAATCAGTTAACAGAAATTATGAGTCAAACAGTTTTTCTGCTCCTATACAGGTGGAAGATTTTTGTCATCTCCTTCTACAGGAGCTACTGATTACTAACTTAAGCAGAAACCTACATGGGGTTTGAGGAAGAACACAACAATGCAAGTGCTGTAAGCAGCATTCTTGCCTGCTCCTTGTACTTTGAGCACTAAGGAAATGTTTTTTGCTGAAATACACTATAAACAGTTCTGCAGCAACAAATGGTCATATTTGTTAATGTCCCATTTTTTGCAATAACCTAGTTATCAAAAAAGATTTACATAAATGTTGGATCCATTTCTAATTTGATATTTTAACTTTTTTTACTATGAGATGCATTTTTAAGATTAACAGAATTCAGTATGAGTTATCTTGATTTTAGGTTAGCCTTCTATAACTTTGGGACAATTCAAGCATCAGCCAAATTTAACATGATTTCAAGGGAATTCACCACATTCTCTGGCAGAAAAACATTTACAGTTGAGGGAACTCCAGTGATGTGTGCATTTAGTTAACTGTGCTGACAAATTTAACAGTAGAATGTCTTGCCCATGTCATTATACCTGAGAGTTACTTTCCTCCTATAATAATTACATCATAAGCAGAGGAGGTAGTTAGGCATTTCTTAGGCTACTTCACACCACACTGTATTCCTTTGTGAAAGCAATTCCAAGATATGTCACTTCTTGAAATGCATAGGACTGGACACCAAGACTCCAGTCACTGTTACATGTTTTGAGGAGACAAAATTCAGAGAGATCTTTTCTCGAGGTCATTTGATACCTTTAAAAAACAGAGTGGTTTCTATGCATCCCTGAGCATAAGGCCGGCAACCTTGCCTGGATCTGATGTGTGGAAATAAGTACTTCAGTACTGCAGTGGTCTGGAGCCAAATGCAGTATCTACACTCAAAAAGCTGAAGTTGCTCTTCAGCATTTTAAAAATGTAAATGGTTGCTACTCAGGGAAAACCACATGAGACTCACTTCACCTGCTTGGCACAGGTCTGACTGTACAATGCAGCTGCGCTTACAGATGTTCTCCATTGCTGACACAATGTAGCGCAGCCAGAGCATACCAGTAAACTAAACTCCGAAGCTACAATTAGGATAAATAGTTCATCTGGGTTAAGAAAGTATCCTTTATGCTTGATAGTTATTCTCTTGTTGGAAGAATGGACAATAATGAGGCACGACCCTTGCCTCACTCATTTTTTTAAGTCTGGATAAACTACGGAGGACCCGTAACAACAAAACCTGCTTCATTATCACCAAGAATGTAACAGGCATTTTCCACATTGGTTGTACAGACAGGGCTAAGTGGTTAAAATATTGCAGACTAGCATTCCTCCCTCCAAATTAGAACTACTATTGCTCACAAAAGTTAAATGATCAAAGAATCAACTTTTTAAAAATGCTTTCATGTCATTAGGATCAACTAAGAGTCACTATTACCATAGTGAGAACCCCCCACTAGAGTCTGTTTATTTGTTTGTTATTAAGACAAAGTAAGAGCATGACTCTATGCAGTAAAAAGGTCTAATTTAGAACAGCATCGTTTCTGGTGTGGAAGACAGCACAGAAAGAAGGTGCATATATGGTGATATACCTCTGAATATTCTTTGAGGTGTCAGGGACTCAGGGGCTTCCTGACTTGGAGGTTCCTTTTGAACCCCATGTATTTAATAGCATTTATAGACCTGACATCAGTGAACGTGCCTAGGAGATTTTGGAATTCATTTTGGTTTTTGGTTTCTAGAACATCCAGCACACTCAGCTCCACAATTTAATTACATACTAAGTGAAAAAGTGCTTTGTTTATTTTAAACCTCTTACCTGATAATTTCTTTAAGTGCCTACTCATTTTCCATTATTATGTTTTCTGCCTTTGCAGTATTTCTAGTTACTCACAGTGCTTCAGAGCCACTGACACCATCTCATTTGGCTAATTGACAACATAACCTTAAAGTCATATTCTTTCTATTCAGGCATTAAAGTTCATTTCATGGAGACCCTATGGTACATTTTGACACAAACTTAACCCACCCTATGTTATACTTTGAGGTAATAGTGAACTCCCCTATTACATTGCCATTATCATTTACTCATAAATTTTCTTATATATTTGTTATAAAGTTTCAATTCTTGCATCTTACTGCTTAGGCTCCCAACATATAAAAAGAATTACTGATACCACTGGTGTTTTGCTACCTTTTAAATTTAATATTTTTCATTGTAATTATTATTTTTGGTAGTTTTTCACTGCTTTTCTTTTTTTCCTAGGACAGTTTTACCTTCACTTTTGAGTTATGTATCATTATTAAATATATGCTGTTCTGTATCTAATAAATTTTCATACATTTTAAACTTCCCTATAATGTTTATAATGTTTGAATTTGAAGTGCAAGTAGTCTAACCTATTCAGATTTAGGGAAAAGTTCATGTCTTTTAGTTGGTTTTAATCTACATGTCTTCCCAGTTTCTGTATCTTCATACAGCAAATGTGGATGATTCTCTACATGTGATATGGTTTCCTATGTCTTGTAAAGGAAACTGGGAACATTTCAAATCTTTTTACAGAGGAACTCTAACCTTTTTACATTTGGGTATTTTACTTTGGGGTCTTATCTTTTAGTCTTTTTTATTTCCAGCTTCCTACACATCACAGTCACTAGGGTGAAGATGACATCTAAATGCTTTGGATGCTCCAGCACATTTTCATTTATACAGAAGTAAGTCATCAGTAAAAAAAATCATACCTCTGTATGTGTGCATTACACCAACTGCTATTTAGCTAAAAAATGTTCCACTCTTCTTATCAGTGAAAGCAACAAATACATTCTCAAGGTGTTTGTCTGTTCTCCATCTCTTACAAAATATTTTCAGAACAGTGCTCAGAAGCAAATGGGATATTAAAGCATCCTCAAACAATTTTGGGAGAAAGGCATTAAATTTATGTCCAGCAGCCCCACAAGTGCTTTATTACAAAATAATTTTTTTTTTTGGAAGACTGTCTCTTGAAACAGAGAGAAAAATGATTCTGTGATTTTCTTACACTGTTATGGATTTAAAATACAATAATTGCTTTTTTTCCCCTCTCTGTATGTAAGATTTTACTTGTTCATAATCAATAACTTCTTTTAATCATATTGAGATGCTTAAAAAGTCCAGTGCTCTGTTTGGAGGCTTCAATATTACACTCCATTATTTGATAGCTGGAAGCATTAAGCATGTAGAACAAGCAAGAAAAGTAATTTTCCAAGATTTTACAACATCCTCCTAGGAGAACACTCCTAAGAGTGTTGTAAGGAAGAGGCAATATATGCATTCAATTTATGCTGAGTTTGTTAATAAAAGGACTGATTCAGATCCAGCAGATTCTGACTGAGTACAACCACAAAGGCTCTAAGTAAACTGCAGTGATGACTTCCCATGCAAGTCAACCACTCATAGCCAGAAAGAGGGCTGATAGACACAGGGTGACTGACAGGGTGAAGAAAGTTTATATTAGGAAGAAATTAATATTCTTAGTGCTTCTTTGTAACAAGCAGATATTCAACTATTTGCCTTCTTTTCTCCCTGTATTTTTGGTTACAATTTCTCAATTGCAATAATTTTCACCAGTCGGCTTCCTTCAATCATATAAATGTCTCAAGGAAAATATTTACCTTTGAAAAGATCATTGGGCTTTCTTAGCTGAAAATTAAAATAATAGTATTTTTCTTTATTTGAAATTTACATGGAACCATATCTGTTTATCATCCTAAAGCCACATCGTCTTGTGAAAAGATTGCAATAATTTCTTGTACTCATACATTAAATGATTCCTAACTATTGCCACTTGCAACTGTATTACAATAATTACAAGAGTAACAAGAAAGATTAATATGAACTCTAATTAAATAAAAAAAACCAAAATAATATATGTTCTTGAATTACTCCTTTTGACTAATGTGTATCTAGCAGTTAAAATAAGGCTAGTATAATCAAATTTTAGAGATGTATGATGGACAAGAATGAGATGGTGTATGTAGCCATTTATCTTTCTCTCTTGTTTTTGCAATTCACAATTTGTATTTTAAGAATCCAAATGTCCACTAGATAGTGCATGTGATTCAGAAAAAGAAGTGAAGAGTCAAGTCCCGTGAAGCACCAGATCATAAATGATACTTAGGAGTGTCAGATGGTTTCTTTCAGAGATCATGAAAGTTGTTTTCCTTTCAGATAGTGCCATTAAACTGACTGAATAAGATGGATAGAAACATCTCAACACTCACAGGCCAGTAATGTCTCAATTTTTCTTTTGCCTTTAGTGTTTTTTTTCCTTAATAATGTGACAGTTTACTGTTCTTTATGAGATGGATTTTATAAAGCACTTTTATAAAACATCAGGGTTTTTATATATATGAAGCAGATACACATATGGAACTTAGTGACAGCATAATATCAGTTACCACATCTTATGCAAAGTTAAGAAAGCTGTCCAAAAAGTGCTGTCATTTAGCATGTCAGGCAGAGCAAACAAGCAGCATCTACCTGACGACGCTGGCTGCAGTGTGTTAGGTTGAAGTACAGAAGGCAAAGCTTTGTGGTGATGATATTTTTCAGTAAATATGCCATTATTATTAAAGACCACAAGGTTTGTGTTAACCTGACAGTGTGAGGACTCAAAACAGGTCCCCTTATACTGACTTGTTTCAATTGTGAAAGCATTTTTATAGCAACCTAAATGTGCTTTTGCTTGGTTTACAGTAAACGCAAGTAGTTATTTTGTGTGTGAACTCAACTTTCTGATTGCAGAATAAGATGCACTTTGGGAGAGTGGAGACACAGGATAATACCAAAGTTCCCAAGAAACACAAACTGCAGTTAATACAACCACAAAACACAATCACAACAAATCACAATCAATTAATAGTCACTACATGCTTGTGGCTTTGTAATCAAGTAAAGCCAACAGTGGAGATAACAGAGAATTGATTGATTGGGAACCAAAGAAAAGAAAGGGCATGTGAGCAGACTGTGTTAAAACACATATAAAAATAAACCCAAGCATACTCAACACCAAGGAAGCAGCAGCTTCCACCCTGAACATTGCACTTTTCCTGTTGATGCCCTAGAATGCTGATATCTCACTGAAACCCTTCCCCCTGTTCAGCTTGACGATTATCAACAGCATCAGCTAAGGACACAGGAATATTGTACAGGGAGTCCAATACCAGAGAAAAGGCACTGATAGTATGATTTTTTTGTGTAACAATTTTATCTCTATTACTAATGAATCTTTTCTGCATTAATTTGGTTTGTTACTGTTGGTAGCTGAACTAATGACAGATTTTTGTCTTTTGATAAGCCTGTTAAATTTTAATACGTTTAAACCCTTAGCTTTACATAGGTTTGTTCCCTTTTGCCTGCAACAAGATTTTGAGTATTTGAATAGATATCAAAATGGCAACGGAAGAAGTTTCAAAAGTTTCTCCTGGTATTATCCACAGAGTAAATTTCAGGTAATTAGTAGTACTTGCAGGGGAGAGTGATGGTTCTAAGTAGCTGGCTGAAGGTAATGCATACTTCTGAGTCAGACATACAGTATAATTCTGTAGAAAATGCAGATGAGAGTAGGGTCATCATTTGGATGGATGGACCTTGATTAATTTTTATTTTTTTCCAGCTATGCTATGTTTCTGAGAATGGGGCAGAACAGCTGTCAGAAATGTAACTGCTTGCTTTGTCTTAGCCATCAAAGTGGCAAGAGAGTCTCTGAAGAGAAGGAGAACCACATATTGTCCAACAGCATTTGGGCAGGCACAGCTGTATCTTCTAAAGGTGCAACTGAAAGTGTGAAAGCTCAGACAACAGGCTGCCCGGAACAAGATTTAAGGGATCTTGAAAAGACGAGAGCAGACACACAGACTCTGAGGTGCCATTTTAGAAAGAACTTTTCTAGGGACGTAGCAGGAGCTACAGTTTGCTGTAATGGAGCATTTGCCTTTTTAAAAATTTATTTATTTATTATTTCTTGCATTACTTAATATCACACGTTATTCCTCTTTTACTTTATTCCCCTTGCTGATGGGAGATATTTAAATTTATTTAAGCACAATATTTGTACTTGATTCATAGCTGCATCTGTTTTTTTGAGATCCCATGTTTTCTAAGAACAATAAAACATCCCAGGCAATATCCATTCAAAGTATGCTTTCACCACTGGAAAATATACAAAATGAGGTAAGTTTGTCCTAAATATGTTCTATCATCTTTTAGTTTGAAGACTCTTCAGTGAACCAGCTGAATCCTGATCTGTTTTAGTCACTGCTTGCACATTAGCTTAGCTTCCTTATTTACCATTTCCTGTGCATGCATCTCATTTAGCAGTATGTCTTCCAGCCTAATTGCATCACCTGAATTGAAGTTTTTCATGCACATTTGGAGAAACTATTGTTCCTGCCCCATAAAATCACTGTTATAGGTACCAATGGTAACACATCACAGAATTTTCTGAATTTACCTTCTTTTTTATAAATACCAGTATCTTCCATCATATCAGTGTTTCAGAATCGTACCTTAAGGGGAACAGGCTTTCATATTTCTAAGATGAATAGCTTTTTTCAGTTTTACCTCATCTGCAATTTCTCAAGTTCCTCTTAATCCTTTCTCTTTAATTACCTGCACACTCCTTCAAATTTAATACCATCTTCAGATTTCATTAGTGTGCTCTTTTCTTTTTCTTTCAGACCACTAATGTAGACATTAAACAAATAGAATTCTTGCCAACTCTTGCTATCAAATGCCAACTTTTAGATTCCTTTTCCTAATATGCTGCTGTTTAATATTTCTGGTTTATGTACTCATTTAGACAGTTAACAGTCCACATGGTTATGATCTTACTGAAGGCAGTACTGAATCAAATTTTAAAACTGAAAATTCTGAAAATGCCATATCAAATGCCTCACTAGAATCCAAATGTATATGATCTACTTCATTACCATTGCCCATTAATTTTGTAATTGCATCAAAATAAGAAATGATGTTTGACTGATGAATTCTAATTTCTCACTGCCTACTGTTCATGGCTCTCTTGCCCCAGCTATTAATGATGGAATATTTATTTCACTGCTTCACAAGGCATCACTGTTGTCAGTATCAATCTATTTATGGCATCACTGTTGTCAGTATCAATCTTTTCTTTTCAGGAAATATGTACATTTATTTTTCTCAATCTATTCTGTAAATTTTCCTTCATCTATAAATTTTTAGAAATGAACATTGGTAGGCTTACTGAAGTCGGTAACTCTTTTGGTCTAAAAGAAAGCATGTCCTTGCTTGTGTTTGGAGTGTATCAACAACTCTACGAAGAGAGCTTTTAGAGGGCCTTCTTTCACAGATATGTGGGATGCAAGGTCAGCTGTTATACACTGAACATTATTCCATGGATATTGAGTCCTGTTTACAAATGTATCAACATTCTCTCAAGAATAACTATACCAATTTTCACCCTTAATTGCCACATAATCTCTAAAATTTGATGGCTCTTCCATTACATGAGGGTAACCAAGCATTGGAGCAGGTTGCTGAGAAAGGCTGTGCAGTTTCCAGCCTTGTGGCTATTCAGAACTTTGGACCTGAGCAACCTGCTTTAAGTGGGCCCATTCGAGCAGGAGATTGAACTTGATGACCTACTGAGGTCTCTTTCAGCCAACACGGTTCTGTGGGTTTATGAATTTAATTTCTTGAGGGCTTAATTTGCAGTCTCAAATGTTAATGAACTACCCGTAGTAATTTGTTCTCATGTCAGTGTTACTTGTGTATAAGATGCACAATCCTTTTCTGGTATTTAGACCCCATTATAAATAAAAATATTACATACAGAGATTCCAGTATTAGCATCATTACTAGCATAATAAATCACGGCATATATTTTCTGTGATAATAAGTTTTTTAAAAGGCACTTTTTTAAAGGAATTATTAATTTTGCCTTTTGTCTAATTTATTTATTAGAAATTATAAATGTATTATTTATTATTAATTTTGCCTTTTTCTCCTCAATATTTTTTCTTTTAAAAACATTCTGCTAATTACTTTCAGTCACTGATATTTCACTCACTATCTGGGCTAAAAAGGATACAATATAAATGTGAGTATACATAATTCAAATGTAAATTGAAACTTGATGGTATTTTATATTCTCATCTAATTTTGTGCTTCATTATCCACTTAGACATCTAGTGTGTGCATAAGTAAGATTGGAATATGCCAATTGTTTTTAAAACATATTTTTAACTACATTACACATTTCGGGAATATGACTTTGAATCAACAGCTGGCTCAGGTATTTTTTTAGGGTGTGAGAACACCCAAATTTGTGGCATATTGCATCAGTTCTCAAATCAATATCTATCTAATGATTAGGTATGATTTGATCCACAAATCAAAATAATGAGCTACAAGGATATCCTCTTGGTAATGAACTTTGCCTTGCCAAAGAGAAAGGCAGCTGGTCTTGTTTCCCAAGCTGACTATAACTGTAGATGTGTAAGGCAACCAAACTCTTTTATTCAACAGAAACAAAGTAAGACTTCTTGATACTGCAGCTTTTGTAATTAAATTTCTTAATCTTAGTAAGTTCTACTGTCTTATGCTTTTATTACTAGCTAGATTTTACCATCAGACAGTGCAAAATTGTTCCAAATCTTTTCACTAGAACTGACATTGAATCAGATCTCCACTTAATATCTTGACCCCTTCCTTAATAACTATTATTTCTGCCTATTAACAGCTCTCAAAATCTAGACCACACTGTAATTAGAAAACTTCTCAAATGGAAGAAATTGGTTATCTCTGCCCTTTTTAATTTGTAATCAGCTGATATATGTATGCTATGTTGTCAACCAAGTCCTCTCACAGCTGATTCACTATCTGCAGTCTGATATCTCCTGCAGGCTGATATCTCCCTATACTTAACTGAAAACATATTGTGTAAATATATATCTCCATTCTTTTTCCTCTTTGTGGAGGAATAGAACTAAACAGCTGAAAAATTTTGGGCTTGAGATTTGTGTATTGCAAGCATGTGCACTTGATTTGAGACACTTGCACAAATTTAAACCAAAGAAGAATGTAGCATTGTTAGCAGCATACCATGTACTCTGAAAGAAAGTCAGGCTTGCTGAAGCGTATATCAATTTATCTTTGAAATTTGATACCCTATTTCTTGTTCCAACAACAGCTACTTCCATGTTTCCGTATTTACCACACTTCCAAATATGTCTATAGTTGTTTCTTTCATTTTGTAACACATTTATGAGATATTCAAAGTTTGAAAGTAACTTTGCAATCTATGTTGGAAAAATATTTATTGCTCATCCTTTACTACTGACTTCTAATTTGTGCCTGCAAGCATCTTTGTGACATGATTTTGTGCAACTCCTAAGAACAAATCATTGAATTCAGATATAAAATTGTTTAAAGTACTTTTCTAGACAGCCAGGTAGTTGTATACCTCAGGTAGAGATTTGCAGACTGTTAAAAAGTCAGCTATGTAACTACACAAAAAAGAATATTTTAAACCAGCCCCAAATTTACATATGTAGAGAATCTCTTTGTTTAATATTCAGACACACACTTGTCATCAAACATGTTTTGATTGGATATACACATTAAAAGCTAGTCTTAAGAGCTACTCAAAATGTTCACTAGAATGTTTAAAGAATAAAATGTGCTTTGGTTACATTCATTAGTGGCCAAATATTATTTGCAACAAAATTACATGTCACATTACATCAGGATTCACTTGATTCATGGGAATATCACTGGAATTACAGTTATAAAAGGAGAAAGCATTAAAGGTCTTGTAGTGATACAGGATTCCTGTAGCATGCCTTAAGAACTATGACAGCAGAACCATAGCTGAATATATTCCCCAGAGCAATAATTAATTAAGTGAATTTTACTATTTTTTAAATTTTCATATGCCTTTTACTTAACAAGAACATAAATACTTATGATATTATAATCTGCAGAAATTTTAAGATAATTAGAAATTTATTTTAAAATTTAAATCACCACTTTCTCTGTAAGAATATTTATTGGACCTGTTAGGCACAAGAGGTCATTGAAATTGCAGACTGAGCAAAGTTGACATGCTAGAAACAGGCCTGAAACTCTACATTATTCTACATATTTCTTTTACTTCTTTTTCACTGCTATGCATTTTACTATAGATGTAACTAACAGAAGTGCTTCTCAATATATACATTTTCAGTACCTGTATGTGGGAAAAAATATGCTCTTTCAAATGCATAAGGAGGCTTAAAAAAAATAAAGCAGAATTATGTCCAAAGATGGATTAGGGTATTTATTAAAAAACAAACTTTTTTTTTTTTAGGTATATTTTCTATTACTCAAAATTCCCTTCTATTCCCTTCTTAATTTGCAGTTAAACATAATTTCATTAAATCTGGGCAAAAGTACCCGTGCTAAGAGTTCTGTTGGACTTCTGTGGGGAAAATTTCGGAAAAATATATATTGTGTGGAACATTGAAAAAGCAATATTTCACACTAAAGGGTAATATTTCAAAGAAATTTATGTATGTAAGTACAAAATAAATTAGGAAAGCAAATTACTAAATGAATGTGCAAATAACAAATTTCAGCTTAAGCTCAACTGATATTTTTTAAATTACACAAAATCTGAGTTCAGATCTATGAACTTACATTGTAGCACATAACAATTAAAATTGTTCCCAACACTTAATCTCTGTTCTGCAGCTTTCAAAATACCTGAAGTATCCAAGACGTGCATTCTTACAGTGGCTTGAGCTATATTTAGTACTCTCTGCAAGAAAAATTAGATACATTAAGGCCGCAAAAGTTAAAAAAGTTTTGAGACAGATTGTGGACATCAAATTTGTGAGAAAAATCCAGGTTGAGTCTCAGTGGTAAAGGCTGCAGTATAAAAACCTGCCTCACCTCACCTGGCTAAAGTTCTTGAATCAGCCCCTGTACTTGGTTGTGGAGGTGTCTCTGCATTATGTGACGCCTGGGCACCTTGGTGATCCAGACTGGGAATCTATTGCTTGCACCACAGATCATTTCTGGAATTCATGTGGTTTTCAAAATGAGAGGCAGAGTTAGCTGGTGTTCAAATGGTGTGTGCATGCCCATATCTGGCCTTGGGTAGGGGACACAGGCTGGAAACTTGCTTGAGAAACACTCCTGGAAACAGTTGGGAACTTAGAAGTTCCCAGCTGAAATGTACGTGCACCAAAAATAGTTTAGTAAATCCTGAGCAGAAGTCAGCTTAAATAAGACTTGGCAGTTTCCTTGGCTACAGAACACAAACTAAGCAGGGCAATACCATTGGAACAGCTCATGATCCTCACAACCTTTAGTTTCAACAGAGGTCGTGCTGTTAAAAAAACTTGCAAATAGATGCCTGCTCTCTGCCTCTCTCACACTAATTTCTTCTTGAGCTCTGTGAATTTGAACTTGAATTTGAATTTTACCTGACACTAACTGCAGCATAAATGAAAGGTGTAACATTCCTGGTATATGCCTCTATTAGGATATCAGACCCAATTAGATGGCTTGACAACAAAGAAACAAGTAGGTTATTTAAAATGTATGTATGTTGATTACTAGGATTGTAATTTGTTTTGTAGTCTTTATTTAAAGGTTATTTCAATTTCTGTTAAAGATGTGTATTAATAATAATAAGTGATTAAACACAGACTGAGAAGTTCAAAAAAGATCTTAATTTGGCACATAGTTGCACACAATAAAAAACTTTTGTAAGCAACCAAGGGGAATTCAGAAATAAGTCCAGAAGAAGGGTGAGGGAGAGGGAAAGAAGGGGATCAGGGATAACACATGGCAGAGGCAAAAACCTTAAGCTTTGACTTTGCCAGGTAAGACCGCTACATTTTAAGTTTAGTTGACAGGGTGGGGTGAAAAAAAAAAAAAGCACTGACTTTACTCAGGGAAAACTCATTCAAATTAATAAACTGGTGGTTTGAAAAAGGAGAATTTAGTTTCTTCTACCACCTTCTTCCTGCAAGACTCCCACTCCCCGCTTCTGGGCTGATAGTCCTGCTTTTTTTTTTTTTTTTTTTTTTTTTTTTTTTTTTTTTCCTCCTATTTACTGTTGTTCAACAGTCTGTCTTTTCTATTCTCAATTTCTCTTTCTTGCATCCCTTTTGATACCCCTTTTCCTCTTTTCTCCTTTTCTGGACTGCACTAAGCATATAATCTTTCAGTGTTTGCTAGTGTATTTAGTGATCTCATATGTTCCTTGTTTGTTGTAATCTGCTTCACTTTTGCCAGAGAATACAGTAGAAAACCACACCTCTTGGTGGGTAATGTTTACACAAATGCTTCAGGAAGGGGGAATGCCTGAGTACCTGCAACAAAAGATGGATAAAAGAGAAGGGGAGTGGAAAAAGAGGAAAGAAACCTGTGCAGAGCTTCAGTTACTGGAAGTCTTTCTACTGATGTTGTTTGATGATAAATGTCTCAATCAGAGAGCCTTCACAGTAACAGGTGTGTAAAGCCACCTACGCAAAGTAACTCAGATTTTTTATGTCCTTCACAAATGCTCTCAAGCTGTACTGTGGTTTGAACAACACTTACATTTACCTTTTGAAAAATGGTGTGAAGAAGAAGTATTGCCTCCACATTTACATTTTTATAGTATGGCTTGCTCTGAAACTGTTAGAGGAGATTGCCTGGCTTAAAGCCTGGCTCAATGATTCCTGGAGGATATTTTTTTCTGCAGTATCCAACTACCATATGGAGTGCCAAGAAGCATAAAAGAGATTTCAGAAGCAATTCCATGATTACAGTTACTATACATTAAAGGCACAGAAGAACTGTTGTAAATTATCTACATGGTGCTTGCATAATAAATTACTTTACTCACATCACAGGTGACAGGCTTCCATTACAGATCATTTTGTTTAAATGCATGGCAATCTTTTCAAACAAATGACTTCTAGCTTCAGAACTCCTGTGATTCTGACAGTATTTAATTCCAGACCTGCAATTAAATGTCTTCTGAGTAGCCTTGAGCAATTTATTCCTCACTCCACTGTCTTGGTTGTCTCACCTCCTGTGGTCTGCCTGTCTTAGGTATTCAGATAGTGACAATCTCTAGAGTAGAGAGATAATTTTATTACTTTTTAAATTCTTAATGCAGTGGAGCCAATACTAGTCTGTAGGAACTTCTGCAATAAATACTTAATAATGATAATTAATTGTACTAATAGAATGACTTTTGGAACACATGACTGGCAAGAAAGAGTAAGAGTCAATTATTTCAAAGATTTGGACCAGAGGATGAGTTGCAATGAGCAGTGGTTGAGGACCAAACAAGCAGCACCACCTGTGAAGGCTTTGATTGAAATGACTCAGCACAGGGAGGACAGAGGGAGGATAAGAATCCTGTTTTCCATAGCAACCTTCAACTCTCTTAGATATGAAGCTATTCTTTTCTCTGCTGAAATTGTGTGATATTTTCTATGATCACTTCTTTGTCCATTGAAAGTGTTTCTGGCCACAGCTATCACCCAGGTCCTGAGTAGCACTTACTGCTCCTCTTGACAATCAGCAGACTATGTTCTAAATCCTCCTCAGAGCCTCTTGGGTTTCTTTGTTTCCTATTTATAGTCTTTTGGACCCTTTCATTAATGGACTTCTAGCTCTGTAAGTTCATGGAGCCTATAAAGGATTTCAGAATTTTTTCTAGAACAGCCCTAGTAAAAATGGACTCTAGTTCCTGGAAGAAGTGAAGTGATGTTCAAAACTTCTTGATTAATTTGCAGAGGATGTGTACATACTGAGAGAAGCAGGTGTCTTACAGCAAACAAGAAGTGCAAGATTATACAATTTAAAATTGCACCAAAGCACAAAATGACTGAATCAAGATTACACAGCTTCAATTCTGTCATTTTAAACTGTCTAGAACTCAAGTGGTCACATTAATACTATTTGACTTTTACCCTAGGGTTTTTGGTTTTATGGAGGTTCTTAGGTTTAAAAGATAAACAAGCAAAACTTCTCAACCTCTCTGTTTGAAATCTCCTTATATTTTACTAACAATCCTCTGGAATTTAGGAATTTTGGAATTTTTTTCTCCTCAAGTTCTGAGTCAAGTGCATACCAGTAGTCAGAGCCTTTTCACTTTACAGTGTATTTTCAGTGCACTTGTTTTTCATTTCTCCTTCTCCCCACTTCTGTTGCAGTCTCCCTTCCTTAAACACCTTTTACTCCTTCTCCCTCTACTGTTTCAAATCTGCCCACTTGGTTTCTCTTGCCAGCATCTCTCTCTCTCTCTCCTACTCATCATGCCAATATTCCTTCTTTATACACCCCCAAGTCTTCCTCTTCACTCTCAGGCTTTGGAACTAGGCTGTTTTTTCCCTTGTGCATCAAGAAACAGGAGTTTTCTTCTGTTGATTTTGTATAGCCAAGTTCCACACCAATATTTGGTTCTTTCAGAAATCATTTTAAGAACACCTGTAATACTTAGGACAGAGTTATCTTCAATAGGTTTAGCAATCAACCACTCTACAAAAAACTCTAAGTAATATATTCTGTTATTTTTCCCAATTTTGTATCTTGGCTTCATAAGAGTATAATGCTTTCACTGCGGTGCCTACATGCATGTGTTTGACACTGCATATCCCATGCCATAGCATGTAAGACATTAATCTTTTCAATGAGCTAAGTTTAGATACCAGGAAAAAAAAAAAAACCACAAAAAAATCCCCTGTACATTCTACACAAAGAAATGACTGATAATTTAGCTTAAATTTTACTCTCTTTGCATTTTAGGCAGAGAGGAATAACTGACATACACATAATAATCAGTCCAATCATAGTTAGACAAAGTTGTAAACAGGTGAAAACTTGGTATTATATCAGAAACTAGAAGATAATTTAAAAATCAATCAATTTTAAAATTAGGGGGCTACCCGTGCCCCATAATGCTTAGATGTACACTGTAAGTGTTCATTCCTTATCACATTGTGTTACTTTCTGTACTTATCTGTGCAACTTTTCCCTCCTGCCCCTGCACAAGTACCTGAGAACTTCTAGGGAGTTGAAGACTGAATGGGAGGCCAGCAGGCCTTTCTGCTGAGTCCCTTCCAGCTACTGCAGTTCAATAAGATATGAAGTCCCATCTCTGAAGGACTGGTTTCTCTCCTTGCTGGAAAGAAACCACATCTGAAGAAAAGATGTGCCAAAGAACCAGGGCCCCAAGGACACTGCCAGGACATCATGCCCCCGCTCTGCTACAGTCCTGGAGTTCCCCCCAACTGTCCATATCATCTCCTCTGGGCCATCAGCCCCTGCTTCAGTTACACCACAGCAGAGCTAGTGACCAGTCCCTCCCAGCCCTGCCCTGCCTGGCCTTGGGCCTTGATGACCTGGACTTATATCCTGACCTGGTCTCAGCCATCCTTGCCCCCATGGAGGTAGCAATGCCCCTGCCTGGGGCTGCCCCAGGGCAACCCAGCTGCCTTGCTCCTGGCTGGGGCAGTGGGACAGGTCCTGGCTGCCAGACTCTATCCTTTGGGGACCCTTTGCTGGTCCTAGAGCACAGCCCCAGGGAGCTGCTGGCTCCTGCTGCACCCTTACACCATGAGCAGAAGCCCTACCTTTCACCTTGCTGATGGAAGTCTGAAACATTTGGGAGCAGCGAGGCCAAACTTTTACGCTGTTGGAAACAAATCAGTTTCTCAGAAAGGTAAGCAAAGAAATAGAAAAAAAAAAATCTGCCTCATGCATTTCATATGCTGAGGAATGGTTTAGGTGATGCAGAAATAATGAGTTTACTAGGCTTCAGTGATGAAAGGAAAATATTAGAAACTCGTAAGTGTAAGAAATCATTAGAAAGTTTCTTACAGATAATTATTATGATATCCTTGAACACAATGCTTATTTTTCTGTTCCTGACATAAAGAGAATATAATAAATAATAAGGAGAAGGTCAATAAAATGCGTCATTTATGTTGGTTTTAATATCTGGATTCAAGAAAAAAAAGAAGTAGATTTAAAGCAGCCTGAATATATGTGCATTTTATGGATCTTAGTTAAAAGGGTAAAGTACACCCACATATTCACACATAACACAAACATACTTCTTTTCTAATTCCAGACCGACTTCTAAAGCACTTTCATTTTTTATTGGATGTAAAGCGTTTGGGTATTTTTTGTGATTTCTGTGGTATTCTAAATTATAACCTCTATAATCTTGAATTAATTTAACTGCTTTTCCTACTAGATACACAACAGCATCTTTTAAATGGTAACACTGACTATTTATTGCTTTCTGGACATGGATGGTAGTCATGGTGCTAGAGACCCTCAGGAGGGAAGCTGGCAGTCAGCTGATGAAAACACAGTGAATTATTTCCTGAAAATGAGAACTGAAAAAAAAGTTAGTTTTCAAGACTTCAGGCTTAATATAAGAAACACAGATAATCTTAGATGACTCTTGTCTGAATCACTGCAAAGAGTATGTATCTACTTCTTGTGGCAAGGAAGACATATTTTGTGTTTTTCTGTCTACAGAATCTCACACAGTTATTGTGGCAGAGAGAGAGAAATAGAAACTCAGAGAAAAGAATAGCTTTTTTTTTCAACTTTCTGATTCTGTTGTCTTAGTGCTAAGCGATATAAGTAACTGAGATGAAGCTGTGAATTGCATTTATAGACACAGAGGATCTGGAATCTATAGTGAGCTTTTATCAGAGAAGAAGGACCAAATTAGAATCACAGCTTGAAATACAATTTCCAAACAAGATTACAACTGCAGTCTTCAACATCCCCAGGAGAGGAAGTGAAGAGGCAGGTACTGATCTCGTTACTCTTTGCGACCAGTGACAGGACGTGAGGAAATGGCATGAGGCTGACTCAGGGAAGGTTTAGGTTGCATATTAGGAAAAGCTTCTTCACCCAAAGTGTGGTTGGGCACTGGAAGAGGCTCCCCAGGGAAGTGGTTACAGCACCAAGCTGGCAGAGTTAATGAAGTATTTGGGCAATGCTGTCAGGCATATGGTATGACTCTTCAGGGTCCTGTGCAGGGCCAGGAGTTGGACTTGGTGATCCTGGTGGGTCCTTCCCAATCTGGCATGGGATAGGGTTCCATTATATGCTTCTGTGAGAATTATCAGAATACATCTGTCTTGCAACTATGAAATAGCAGTCCATGACAGTCATTATCTTACCCCAACTTACAAATATAACAGTCAGTATGGTACAACTGCTTAAGAATAACCCCAGGCACTTAAAGTGCCTCAAACTGCTACCTGCCATCACAGCCAGGTTATTGTTCATTTACCCAGGGCCACAGGCAAGTGAGGTATTTGCTCCTGTCTCGGGACAGGCAGTTTTTGCTATGGGTGGCCAATGTCACACTTTCAAGCTCCTGATTGCAGTGGAAAGATGCCCATAATAAAGTAACAGTGGCAAGAGCAATAGAAATGTCACTTCCCCTTTGGAGAAATTAGGAGTGGAGAACAGAGTTTTAAACCTCACCAGGATTGATCATTACTGACTTTTCTGAGCTAATGAATAAGGAGAAAGAATTAAATCTATTGTAACTCAGATAGCTTTCACGTGTCAACTGAGAAACTCCAGGACATGCAGACAAACAGGCCACATATATGTGAACTAAAGCAGTATATTGTAAGGGCATCATCTCCGCACCCTGTAGTTAACAACACTCCTGGTTTCAGAACCAACCCCCATCCCCCAGAAAAAAAACCCCAAAAAACAACAACCTAGGGACTTTTTCCTTCTACTCCCACTCCTATTCTCCACCTCCCACTCCTGACATATTATAAGAAAAATCTCAGACACATGATGGAACAGTTGATTTTTTTTTTCTATGACCCACTCAATCAGAAATAAAAGAAGTTCCACTGGTAGAGCACGACTGTGTAAGCAGCAGAATAAGCCTGAGTGTCTTTAGCATAGTTGAGGCAGACACCATAAATGAGCCTGCATAATTCTTCTTGTCATGTTGTAGATGCTACAAAAAATTCTTCATCAAGAATTTGTTTTCTTGGATTTTGTAGGGAAGAGGATAACAAAAAAGGATTGAAAAAGTGGCCAGGAAGTGAATTTCACTTCCATGAAAAATGTCGAATATAAATGTATCCTATCAAGTAGACAAAGTTAAGCAATCTTTCTTTCTGTCACTTTCTCACAACAAATTATGCAATAGAAAAAGAACATAAAAATTTCTCTTGTAGACAACTATGCAGAAATACTAAATAATTCACTACATTCCTCCAGAAGACCAGCAGATGATGACAAAAGAGCAATACCTTCGCCTTTCCTCAGTGTGACTGTGAAAGCTTTAGTTTTCTTTTTTTTCAGATTCTGTGCTGCCTAGGGGTGTAGTTCTGAGCCTCATCTTAAGTGCTAGTAAGCTCTCTTCATAGAGCAGGTAGACAAAAAAAATCCTTTTCCTGCTGAGGACCAAGGACAGCTTTCAGGCCCAAAATCATCAAAAATGGTGGACTGAAGGGAGAAACAAAAAGGATGGGACCTCACAACCTGAAGCTGTAATTGGACAATTGAACCTCCATATGCAAATGGACCAAAACTTATAAAAGTGTAAGACCTCGAGACCAGTCAGCCATTTTTTGACCATTCTTAGTCCACCCTGGGTGTAGCCCTGGTCAAGCTCCTGTCCTGCCCAAGGTGGGTCCTGGAGGCCTTTAAATAAATACCTGCTTTATTCTCTAGCTCTGTCCAGTCTCTGTTTCAGGTCAACCTTCCCAGGGCATCAACTGGAAAGAAAAATATAATACTCTAAATCTGGACATAGCTGTGCTGATTTTTAAATAGGAAATAAGGAACAATAATATGAATTACTTTAGTAGCTCTCAAATATTTTGAGCATAATTTATTTCTTTGCTTACGTTAAAAAGTATCTATACTACTTGTGTTTCTCTAAATCAAATTTAAATCCTCACTGAACGTGAAAAAAACTGAGAAAGGCAAAATGTCAGTCTCAGTTCATGTACTTTAGAATTAATTTCCATTCTCCTGCAGTTTATTTAATAGTGTAGCTCTAAATCATGGAAATTACTTGGGAAAAGCCCCATCTATTTAATTTAATTATTAAAAAGTTTTTGCATACATGCTGAGGATTTAATAGGACTTCAGTACAAGAGAAATAAGTGCTACAAAACTGCCATAATTTTGAGGAGGAGGTGTCACAGATGACTACTGAAGAAATGAGTCAATAATGGCTTAATGAATTCCTGCTTTTCTACTCAGACCAAGCCATTTGATTTACTAGTTTGTTTCTCTTCCAACAATATAACTTTGCTGTATAGGCAGAAACTCTTCAAGTCAGAGATCATCCCACTTGCGAAACACTGGATGTGTGTTTGCACAGGTCCTACAACAAATCTCAATCCCTTCAGTTCCATCTAGAGGCATGAGTGCACAACAGCAGGAGGAATCACCCAGCATGGACGGACAGACGGACTTCAGCAGGGGCGGGAGAAAAAATGAAACGAGTAAACCAGGAAAATACTGTTTTTATGGGTTTCTGTCTTGTTGCCTTATTCTCCGACCCGGCTGAAATTTTCCTTGTGTTAAAAACATTTGCAAGTATGTTTCTGGGTAGATCCTCTTGTGTTGGAAGCATCAGAGCTGACCTGCAGGTGCTCCACTCTCATTACCCGGTCACTCAGCCATGTGAAGTCTGTGAAGTGACTCAACTAGCTCGGGATGGGACGCATCCAAGTACACCCAGATACATACCCGAGCAAAGAGGAAATCAGTATAATCACGAATCCTATTTCCTGACGTCAGTTTAGTCAATCTGAAAGGTCCATTTGTTACAGGAAGTAGAGTATGTTAAAAGGTCTGCTAAAATACACCTTCAGATTGATTAGGTTGAAGATGTCTTTTCTTCTATATCTACAGAGAACTCTGGATTCCCTGATTAAGCTACTGGAAAGGTAAATGTTAAAATGATAAAGCATTTCTGCAACTTTTATGCCTGTGAAAAACACTAGTTTTATTTTGTAACTCCTGGTTTTCCTGTATTAATATCCAGACATACCACGGCCACTATAATATTCTTTTGAATGTTGTCTTAATCATATACGATTAAGTTATGAGCTGCCAAATGTATTTGGAAATGAATACTCAAACCACACAGTGCTGAAGTTCACACATATTTGATTACACTTCAGTCACACCCAGCACAGAGTTTACAGGTCACACTCCCATCTGATCTAGTCTGGTGTTATTTGGCAGATTTCAAGTTGTACTTTATTATAGCAGATGAGAATGTTCCTCCCTATCTATTAAAACTCATTAAGCCAAGCATTATTACTGAAGACTAGTCAATAAATACAAACCAAAGCAATTTCTGCATAAACCCACATCACTAATATTTGTAGTATTTTCTATCTCTTTTATTAGATATTAGTCTTTTGTAGAGTTCCTTTCTGTGGAAAGCAGAAGGACAAGTTTCAATACTTTAAATACCCAACTCTTTGCATTTCAGTGTTTGTAGCCTCAGAAGTAAAACAGCTGTTCCAGAAGCTTCTCATGCAAGGTTTCTCACAGAGAAAATTTTTCAATTAAATCTGCTCAGGTGAATAATCTTTTGCATCAGATAAAAAATTTTCATATCTTCAGTATCAACTGGAGAAACTTTAAGAATGAATTAGTATGTCTAATTTACTTTTTTTAAGTCAATTTATGATCACTAAATCCAAAGTTATTTCATGTAGGTAGTGGTTTTGCAATCAGTGTGTTTATTGCTTGCCAAAATCAACTTTTGAAATGGCAACATATAGCATTTAGTTCATGAATATAAAAATTTCTGTCAGCTCTGAACTGTTGAAATAATGAGGTCCCACCATTTGTGCAGTACAGTTCTAAGTCATATTTATCTCCCTAGTAACTTTAAAATAGCCTCATCGAAGGTCAAATCTGATATTTGTATTTAAGAAGCATATCTAATTCTATTTCATTAGAAGATGCTTTACCAGCTTTTTCCAAATCAATTTTGACTCAGATAGATTGCCACTTAATTCTTTGTCCTCCTCCACGTCATTAAAGTGCAATATTGAATCCATGTGGCCTACTTTTGTCACTCATGCTCAAGAACATGAATTCAGATAGAAAGTGCTGTGAAGAAAGGGTTACTAGATTTTCTCTACCCTGAGTATCTATTCTGAAAGAGAAGTTCAAATAACACTAATTTGTTAAATCTTGCAAAAGAAAGACCGAGAGATATTTGAGAATAGCAGGTATATTCACCAGAAAAATAATGACAGAAAAGAGTGGTTTAACCTGGAGAACACTGGCACATGGACAAGTCACAGTCTAACAGGTTTTGTGATAGAGCTTTTATAACCAAATCTTATGATGTGATTGCCTGCCAAAGCTGGTTGCAGTGATCCAGGAGGCCCTTGCCCAGTTCTGCTAGACACAGAGAGAGAAAACACCATGGTAGTTTTGCAATTAGACTTTCAGTGGTGCCTTGAATTTCCACACTCTCTTGCATTATTTTGTAAAGACAACTGTAGTACATGTTAATGCTTTTTCGGTTTAATTTCTTCAAATATGAAAAATATTAATTAATGAACAATTACAAAGGAAACTTGTTAGCAACTTACTGCAGTAAAACAAATGTTAGGCAGTTCAAAAATGTATCTGTTTTTCTGAAGAAAAGTTAACTGAAAGTAAACTGGATTATATTGCTTTCCATGAACTTAAAATCCAAACCAGTCCATCTTGAAGTTTCACCTTTATAAGGTGAAAAGTTATTATATTCACTGCAAACATTCAATGTAATAAATAAATTAAGTTTTAAGAGTGGTGAATTTTTTACATTTCAAATTAAATTTAAGAAGAAACTGTACAATTTTAAAATAATTTATCATAGGGAAAGTCCACTATTAAAGAGACTCAGAACATCTGGATTCAAAATTATTCAAAACTAATTTCACTGGCACCCTTGCAACAGAAGTATATGTTGTATAATTAAATGTTAGGACTGCTTTAAGACCTGAAGGTGTATGGCATGCATATTTGCATAAAAGTGTATGAAGAAGAAAATAAAAACGTGAAAGTTGAATATTTGTCCCAATGAAAAAATGTCTTTGGCTTTACTTCGGAGTATGTGTATATTTAATTACAAGATATTGTATGTACTCGTAAAATTCAAAGGGTGAATGAAAAGAAAGTGGTACAAGGAAGCATAATACTGCCTGAGCAATTCTGTAGCAGACAGTGCCAGATGCAGTCTTATAAGTACCAGCACACCCACCAGAGGAGATAGCCACAGCACTGGATGTTTTCACAAGAGCTAGAAGAGATAGATTTTGAATTATTGCCTTTGGATCATGAATTTTCAGCCATGTACTGCATGTGGATTTGTACACATGGAGAGAGAGGTTTGGGGGGAAGGAGACAGTATAAAGGTCTGCTATTCAATTCAAAGTGCTACATCATATGATACAAATCTTGATTCTGCCTTTACTTGACTGCTAGGTAGAGAAAAAATGCCTGTGTGTTTGGTTTAATTGCACTTAGGTAGTAATGGAGAAGGGATGGTCTACATGAAGATATTATTTGACCTTCCTAGCATGTACATGTAATGCACAGGTTTTGTACAATGTAGATGAAAGTCACCCACATCACAACTTACTGATGTTCAAGTGAATATTTCTTAAGTCAAGTGTTTTAGTACTCTTGTAAACAGAACTTAAATTA
The DNA here is from genome assembly GCA_013401135.1 of Cettia cetti. Lineage (NCBI taxonomy): Eukaryota > Metazoa > Chordata > Aves > Passeriformes > Sylviidae > Cettia > Cettia cetti. Next base: position 4,969 of record VZUI01035401.1, on the reverse strand, counting down.
ATAAGAAACAAAAAGAGGAGAACAAAACTTTAGAGTAATCTAACTTTGTGTTTTTCTGCTAACAATTTTCGCTTTGGTGAAATCCAGTCCAAATAATGGTCTATCAAGCATGGAAAGCTGAAAATTTTTCAGAGTAGCTCACATTAAAGGCTTCCATCCATTTCTTTCACCCTCCTGTTACATAATAGATTTACATCTCATATCTATATCTGAGAATTTGGCATTTGGAGAGTATGACTGGGTGGGAATAGAATAAAATATTAGGGAAAAAATGATGCTACGGCTGCATAGCTATCTGATTTAATCCTGCATTTATATAAATGGCAAATATTCCTGACTCAGAAATATGTACTGGGTACCTTAGATATTCCATCATTTATAGAGATAGCTATATTTTTTTAACTCTACCCTTCTGAGTTGAGAATTATGCACTTTCTGCCTTTATGTTATAGGTCTACTCAAGATCTTCTACGTTACAGTGACATTTCTGCAGTTGGTTCTTTTCCTACAATGCTCTCTCTCAGTAACAAACTCCAAGCCCAAAAGCACGATGAAGTATTTTGCCTGGTCATTTTCAATTTCCATACTAAGTTTCCATATGGCACAATAATAGGAAAAGAAAAGACATTTCAGTATGATTGACATCCCCAAAAAGTCACAGTTAGGAGAATATATTCAGCTATTGGAATCAGAACTATAAGAAACTTTTAGCCAAATGTTTTCATTGTGGCGTCTTTCACCCACCATAACAAAAAGACATGATGTAGCCTTGCAAAAGGGAGCAGTGTATTTTTTTTGGTAATTATATATTTCAGAGGAAGTGACATTCTGATTAAATATATTGTACATCAACATAAAAATCTGATAAATAATATATTTTTCTCAGATAATAACTGGACAGAGTTTACTGTGGCTTTAGGAATATTGAAGAAATAACTCTTTAAGTCCTCTTTAATAACCGGAAGCAGAGACTATTTGCTCTGACCATCAGGGCACTGATGTTTAGCCCTGTCTGGTTGACATTAACAAATGCTTAAACTAGATCAGAAACATAGTTGAAGTCTCAAAGCATTACAAAAGAAAGACAATGAATAAAAATAAGTATCCATATTCTGTAAGCGAATATAAAGAAGATGTAAGCTAAAAAATTGCTACACAAAAGTTAAGAAAATGAGAAATATTAACTTTCGACAGAAAAAGAAAATTACATGTAGCTACTTGAATGACAGTCTTTGCTTGGATTTTTATGATCCTTCCTTGAATGTAGGAACAAAGAAATAAGGATTATTATTTTTATAATCTATTAGAAAATAAGGTGGCACAACTATTGAATTTCTAATGAATGAACCAGATTTCGTCTATTCATATACAATACAGGGGAAAGAAGTGGCCTATGGCAATGCTCATTATATATATGTCTAGCTGTATTTTTTATAGGTTATGAATTTCAGTCAAACTGTGAAATTTAATTATAAAAATTGCTGGAGTATTGCAGGCTAAAATATACATCTAGAAAAACGAGCAGATCTTACTGTATTTTATAGCAGAGTGATAACATAATTTTCTTGAAATTATACAGGAAGATTTAAGAACTGCAACATGAATTGAAACATCAAGAAAAAAATATTGCTTACAGGAACTTCTGCTGATCAGAAAAAGCAAAAATATATTTAGTACTAGCAATAGACTTTAACAGATTACTTCTTACAGAACTGCTGACTCAAGAAGTTTTCTATGTTTTCCTGCCTGAAAGTCCCTCTCTATAAAACCTCATCTCTCCAATTCCACCTAAGGGTTACTTTAGAGATTTTTTGGAATGTCCACAGTATGAACATATAAATAAACTGCAATATTGAAGCAACTTTTTTTAACCTCCAAATTTCTCTCTGAAGTCACTGTTGATACTTTGGAAAATATTTGCTCAACATTTCCACTGATTTTATGTGGAGGATAGAGAAAAATCTTATGGTATAATAAATTTCTGACTTTTGGGTCCTAATTCATATCAACTTTCTATAAACTGTTTCCATTTCTGCTGCTCTGGATCAAAGACTAAAGGAAGGCAGGCAATTTCATTGTCCGCATGCAGCTTCTGCAGTCAGACTCTTCCTTTGATGAGTCTCACACCTGCATTTAAACACTGACCAGGACCACTGACTTTCTGACTGGGAGACCTCACTCTGCAACAAAAGAAAAAACCCAAGTAGACAGATACCAAATGTCCAATGTGAGTGCAAAGTGTGTGCACATAAAAGCAGATAATAAGTTATTTGACCACTACTTAGCAAGGTAAAAGTTACTATTCTTTCAGTGTTAAATATAGAATGGAATTAATTACTTGAAATGTGTACCTAACATTAATCACATATCATAGTCTTAATCTTGTCATAAACATGTATAGTTAAGAAATTACTATGGCCCCAAAAAGTCTATTTATTTTTATTTTAGTCTAAGAAAGAGTATTCCTTTGCCATGATAGAGCAGATATTTTTCTCAGAAAAGAAATGGCTCCTGAAATAACTTTAGTTTACAGAATCAGAGGAAACTATCCAGTGCTGAGCTGTTTCTACCACAACTAGGCAGCTACCAGTATTCAAAACAGCAGCTGAAGGTAGTGTAGATATATCGACTTCACACTGCAGTACCCTGCAGTGACTAGGTGTAGAAAATGTTTATAATTATTATTTTTCCCTTTGCATCTAGATGTCTTTGGAAATAGCTGGCATCTGCAGTGATACTTGAAATATTGTGATCAATGTTACAGATCACTGGATGGGAAAATCAAGGAAACTAGAAATAGCAAAATGTGGGATGCTTCTTGGTGTTACTTTGCAGTTCATCACAAGTCCAACACTGAAATGTTGCCTTTAGTCACATATACTTGTTGCTGTTTTTACACACCCAAGTAAGACTTAAAACTGAAAAAAAAAAAATAAAAATCTTCCAAACTAAACAACAACACTATAATCATCTTGGTTTTAGTATTTTCCCTTCTCAAAGGGAGGGTTTTCCTCCTTACTTTCAAAACCAGGCAGAATAGGAAAACAACACAATATCGAAACCAAAAAAATACCTCTGGAAGTTTTCATCTCTCTGTACACATATGGGAAGATCTGGAAGGTTTGAGGATATATGATGGAAGAATTAAAACATTTTTTAAATACTTCTAGTTTAATTTGTAAAAAAGCATATCAAAATATCTAATCCCATGTTGAAGACAACTTCAATTGTGCAAACTTAGAGAAGATCTTGAACATTGGGTTCCTGTAGATTTCAGATAAGGATATGTGTTTAATCATTCTTAATCTAATACTTTGGTGAGATGTGGCTCTCAAGAGAAACTGTGAAATGAGAAAATCACATATAAGAATTATTTCTTACTGAACTAAAACATCAGAATATCTTTGAGTTTCATCTGACTTTTAGAAGGCACCAAATGACTAGCAGGAAAATGCCTGATTTGTATCAGATTTGGACTGATTCTAGCCCAGGGAAACTGTTGCTGTGGGGTAGGCATTAAAGAGCCATGTGTTTAATTAATATGGTAATCATGGCATTGAAAATAAAATTTACAAACCTGAGAGTTAGTTGTTTAAGTTTCTTTTAATAGTGAATAGGGAGAGTTAGGTCCTTGAGGACAGTATTTGCAGCAACCTCAAAAAAAGCATAGATAAACGAATCAATAGAAAACTGCAAAGTGAGATGCTAAGAATTCCACTTAATTAATGCTTACAAGGATCAACACCTGAAACCACTTTCCATTCACAGATAACAGCGTCATACAGATAACTGGCTGACTCCCTTTCAAATAAAGCTGCCAGAAAGACAGAAGCAGTGGTGTCTCAAACATCTTTTGCCTCAAGGAGGGAACACTTGGATATTAGGTCCTCATCAGAGAAACAGAGCTTACAAGCATCTTATCTCTGGGTCTGAAATTTCTAGACTGAATATCACTCTTTTTACAACCTGTTGCACTGTGCTGCAGTCAGCATATAATATATAAAATATATAAATATATAAGTCATAGGGCCAGAAATTAAAAAATTGGCAGACTATACTAACCAAATGATGATGTCTTTTCTCTGAAAAGTTTGGGAATCCTGCTTCACTGACTTCTTTCATATTTGACACTACAGAACCCCTGAGAGTTCACATGGATTCAGAAGTTGTGGGTTCAATGTCTACCTCTGAAATCTTAGTGTTCCACCACTGTTGAAGTTAAACAATCACATATGGGCTTCAGATTTCTCATTTGTAAAGTGGCAGTTATTTTCCTTTTTAAAATGGCACAGATGAATTCCAGTATACCAGTATCATCTAAGGAGTACTTCTTTTACCAACAGAGACCTCTTACAGCTGGGGAGAGAGAACTAAAGAAAATGTGAAACTTCAGTACATTAGGAATCATCTTATGGTGTGCAGCTTTGGTGCATCTTTACCAATTCTGGCAGCTGACTCCAATGGGAAGAATTATTGATCGGCAGAAAAGACACAACTGGACTTTCAGCTCTCTGACTGAAGTTTTACAGTGAGAACCGGTTTGTTGTTTGTTTTTAGTCATAAACCCATCCAAAGTTAAATGAAAGTCACTGAGAGAAACTATGACACTTCATAATGCCATTCTGATGCAGACTCCTTTCAGAAAAATGCTATATTTCTTTTTGCCCTTATTTGGGCAATGGATTTCCGTATATTAAATTCTCTCCTGTATGTATTGATGAATTTAAGTTTTGTTCAAGGGCTTCTAGATGTCTTGCCTGGAGTTTTATTGAGGAAGAACATGTACAATTAAAACAGAAAATGAAGACTTCAACAATCAGATGGTCAGTAAGACAATTATAAGAATTTTTTCCTGTAAAAGCATATCTCAGTTATAATAAAATCCAAAATTTATATTTATATTTATATTTATATTTATATTTATATTTATATTTATATTTATATTTATATTTATATTTATATTTATATT
>VZUI01035395.1:0-18681 GCA_013401135.1 Cettia cetti | reverse complement strand
CGGGGCTGGGCGGGCGGCGCAGCGGCTCTGGGGGCGCGGGGCCGCGGCCGCGCTTATACCGGGTCCGCCCCCCGCGGGCGGGGCCGCGCCGGGCGGGGCCGCGCTTCCCGTAAGGGCGGCGGGAGGAGCCTGGCCCTGAGGGCCCGCTGCCTCCGCCCCGGAGATTCCAGGTGGGAATGGTGGTTAGGGACGCCGGGTCACGCCTTGTCGTCCAAGCTTGTCCCTGTGGGTTTCGCGGAATAACAGAATGTCCTGAAATGGAAAGGCCCCATGAGGAGCATCGAGTCCAGCTCCTGGCTCTGCCCAGGACAACCCAGGAATCAAGCGTGAACCTGAGAGCCTTGTCCAAAAGCAGCCTTGGCAGCGCTCGCTCAGAACGCGTGCAGCCGCGAATTACCACCCCCTCATGGAGCTGCAGAGGTGGGAACGATCAGAATCTCCCTGGGCCTCCCGCTGCTGCTGATGCCACCTCATGTCCCCGGGTCCCTTACCCTTCGCCCCAGCCCTGCCAGTCCTCGGCTCCAGGACACAGGCGTGGAAGAACAGAGACTTTCTTTTTGGTCATGTGCATCCCGTGAGCAGCATCCAGCGAGAAGGGGAACGTGAGCAGTTACTCACAGTAGAAATGAGTCATCTGTGTTCCTCTTACCCGGTGTGGAGTAGGCAGGGGCAGACAAGGAGTGATTTTGGTTGTAGCTTGCACCATACTGCGGTGGCAAGAAACTCTCAGTCAAGGCCGGCAGGGAGAAGCGGGTAAGCCACACGATGCCAAAACAAAAAGTGGGTGAAACCATGCGATTACTGTTAACTGAGTTATTACCAATGTTCACAAGGAGACTTCTCAGGTTTCTACTTTTCAAACAAATATTTCTGCTTTCCCATTTCCACTGAAGTCACCATCGTCTAAAATAGAAGTGAGCAATTTTGCCCACAAGGTTGAGGTTTGGATGGTTTTAGCACTGTGGCTGCTCCAATAAATATGTAGTAAAACAACAGGGTCTAACTCGGTCTTTCTAAAGTATATTATGCAAAATGGAGGTCTGTAATTTATATGTTCTAATTGTATTGAATAACATGGGTCAGATGCAATATGAAATTATATTAATCAGACCATGAGGAGGCAGGAGGGAATTGCTTTATGTTAATCAAATATTTTTCCCACCATCAAGTGAAGAAAAGGTTTTGCTGAGAATTATCTAGGCATGTTTCTAATCCAAAGATTGTTGTTTTACGCCATAGATTGAATCTATGCAGCCAGAATGAAATTTGCAAGTAGAACCCATAAAACAAAATCAGATGCCAAGTAGTGCCAGAAATACCCCAGTAAAGGTAAAAATTCACTTGCTCCCTGAGCAGAAACTCACTCCCAAACACATCTTCTCCCTCATTTAACAAAGCACTTTACGCAAGTGAGGATTTATAAAACCAGGCCGTGTGTTTTAAACAAACAAGGAGATGGTTCCCTGTTCTTCAAGCCTTAGACCTCAGTTATGATACCTTAACCTTAGGCAGATACTTTTAAGTATCTCCGCATTGAAAAGCACTTGGTGCCCAGAGATCCTGGAGCCCACAGATACTCTTTGCACGTTCAGTGGCTATGAGGAGGACCAGCAACTCAGCTTTTCAAAGTGGATCCAACCAATGGACCTTTGCATTCTTATCCCTGCCAGGGAGCCCAGAAAGCCTCTCATTTTAATCTCTCAGGAGGGTCTACAACTCCTGTAAAATGCATCTCGTCTTTCAACAAGCAGATGGTAGTGCAAATTTGAGAAGCTGATAGTCCAGAAAATTAGATTTGTCATCACAGTTGCCTGCCATTCCCTTTAAAATGTTGAGAGTAAAAGAGATTTCAAACCAAAAGTGGATTTGTCTCACTGCAGTTCTTCTGTGTTGTAGAAGGTCCCTAAATCACATGCAGGGAGGGACAGGCTGGACATTTATCCTTGCAATTCAATAACAATTTTGGAATGGATTTAATTGGAGATTAGTCTCTACATATGAACGAAAACTATTCTATAAAACAATGAGTTTGTGTTTGGGGTTTTTTTTTTAAAAGAGGGCACGGAATTTCTTTTTCTCTTCTATTCCAAAATCTCTACTCTCCTGAAGATTCACTTGCTCTCCTTTTACCAAGCAAAATCCATTTCAGGCAACACTCTGATACCTCAGCTCATACTTGTTTCGTCCATGACATCTTATTTATCAGGTCTCCTGGCATAAATCTACTCCCAGTCAAAGCAGATTAAGGCAAGTCTAATTCCACCAAGCTCCATAACAAAAGGCTCTTTCAAAAATGTACACACACCCATTGGTTGCACAAGATGAGCTGGCTCACAGCAGCCCTGTGTTCTCAAAGGGCTTCTCTGAGAGTTACTGGTAAATTATTGCTACATCTACAAACTGTAATTATTAGTGCTGCAGACCTTGAGCTTTAATGGGTTTTGGCCCAAATACTACATCTGTGGTGACCAAAACCCTGTGAGGCACCTTCAACCAAAGTAAGATCCTCTGGGGCAGGGTGGTGACCAAGAAAAAAACAAAAAAAAAACAAACAAACAAACAAAAAAAAAACAAACAACCACTTGTCACCTCTTCTCCTTGGGAAGGCATCCAGATGGTGTCAGCCTTCTTTGGCCGAGCTGTAACTCAGTGTAACCCCCCAGCCTGAGAGCTGGAGAAGGCTGCGAGGTGAGCACCCTCAGCAGCCGCCTCGGCTCCCCAAGTGCTGCCTGCCGTGTGTTTATTGCACCACCTCCCTACTGGGTGTGTCAATAATGCCTACTAGCGGCCAGTAGCAGCAGCATTTGTCCTGAAATCAGTCCTCCACACACCTGCAAAAGGTGAGATGGGCTTATCTTGGTATCTCAAATAACAACAAAAAAGAAACAGAATGCACTTGTTTCTGAAAACTCCGTTTCTTCCCTCCCTTCAGAGCACAGCTCAGTATTGTAGCATTACACGCAATCAGTCTTGGTTTAGGTTAATCCAATATACTTGATTAATGAAATAACTTTTGAGAGTGTGGCTTGTGTGTGCCCATGAGCTACTTCAATGGGATCCGGAATAAACTCAGTTAAGAACAAAACCAAAATCCAGCTGTCTTGAAGCTTGTGCTTGCTGGGTAGGGGTTTCATTACAGACAGCAAAGAGGCTGAATACCAACACTTTAGACTTTTACCACCAGCTAAACATCTAGGCTAACCAAGGTCATGTGTATCTCCTTTGCTATCCTAATCAGAATGAGCACAAAGAAAAGATGCAGGGAACGCTATAGGGAATGTAGACTTTAAATAAATAAATTAATGAATAAAGCAAGCCCAGTAAGTGGAGCTTTATCTTCCCTGTGGAGAAGCACGTAGTCACTCTGTCAGGCACACTGCATAACCTCCCTGGGTGAGTGAGGAACATGCCAGCTCTCAGAGCAGCCCATGGTTCAGCAGGTATGGGAGCAGAATGAATCTCTCCCCTCAGTCTGTCTCCTAAGCAGCAGCATGGAAAAAGGGACAGCCTCTAGGTGAAGTGTCAGAGCACAAACTACCAGTAAAAAGAAACTTGCTGGTTTTGCAACATGTTTCTGGAGCAGCATGATCTTTGTGGTATTTCTTAAACTGGACATAAAAATGGTAGTTTACAATCCAGTTGCTTAATGCAAATGAATATTTGCTGTATTGATGTCCAGCATGCCTTATTCTCCACTGGGTGTGAATCGAGGCTCCTGCTGCAGACTGAGTTGAGGAGTGTGAACACCAGTGCCACACCTCTGCACCCAGCAGCGTTTTCACCAGCACACACCTCCCAAAACATGCAGCACAACACTCAGTTTGCTTCTAGATTGGCATTGAGAAAAGCAGGTAAAATCTCAGGACCTGTTCCACTCCTAGAGAGAATTCAGGGTCTGTACCTGTGTTTGCTTTAAATAGTTTTGGAGAGCACTTGGCAGCAGGTTGGAAATGGTCCATGACACTGTTTTACTCTAAAAGCTGGTACAGAGGTGTTAGTGTTTCTTCCCTCTTTGCTGTACTTGTATTGCTACATTTTTCCTAGACTGTGGTCTCCAAAACTGACATTCTGGGATTACCCTGAACATCAAAAGCGGGCATGTATAATTCTTCATATTAAAGAAAAACTTAGACTTTTTATTTAACATATTTCTTTTGGGCCTTACTCCTTTGATCCAGAGAATACCCTCAGTTCTGTTGTTTTTCTCTCAAGCTGTCTGATATTAATATATATATATAATATATATGTATATAAATTTTAAAAAGTGGTTGCTCCTAAGTAGATCCTTGGACACTGTGTATATAAAATCGCTGAAATCAGTACAGAAGAAAAGAAACTCTAAGCCCAGCAAGCATAGCAAAGCTGACAGAGTGGATCTGAGTTCTGTGAAAGCAGTTTCCTTGTATATATACCTCGTGTTTGGGGACATTCCTCCCAACACACTCCCTACCCTGGTTAGTCATGTTTTCTCAGCAGCTTACCTATCTCATTAGTTCATTAGTGCCTTGCAGGAGGAATGCACAGCTCAGGAACACACACACCACTGATGTCACAGCGTGTAAACAAGGAGCAGGAGCCGTTTCCCCATAGCAAAGGGCAACGTCACTTGTTGCCTATAAAGGATATTTTGGGTACATAGATGAGGTAGAGAGTGCACGTACCTCGCTTATTGTGCTATTCCAGTTTAGAAAGGGAGTTGGCACAGTATCTCAGTGCTGTTGGGGAGACTCAGTGTAGGTATGGAGGGGTCAGCATCAGTTTTCCTTTTGCTCATGCTGAAGACATTTTTTCCTCCTAACCCAGATGATCAACCTGGGTCAAAACCTGACATTCATAGCTCACCTTAATTTCATGTTCTGCTGTCAGATGCAGGAGCGTGTGTTGCCAGCACAGTAGGTGAGTTAGGCTCTGGTGTGCTTTGATTTCAATGTTCCTACTTTCCACAAACAAGGACCACTTCAACCACCTGTATAACAAAACCACTTTCTAACAGGGACTGCAGAGCTGTCCCAATGCACATTGCCACTCAACACTTCAGTACAGGACTGGGAGGAGAAATTCTTGAACTCAGACTTGAACCTAGAAAAACAATTTTTTGAGCTGCTCTCTACCCAGACACTTGCATTGCTAGACTCAGTTTGTGTAAGCAGGTAAACTATCCAAGATAAAGGTTGCTATACATCCAGGCTTCTCAAACATGGATTTTGCCACTCAAAAACATTGTCTAGGCAGATTTTGAAAATTTGTGCTCCTCTTGGACATGGCAGACCAGTCACATCTACCAGACGGCAGGTCTAACAGCTGGTCAGTCCAGAAACCCCAGGCACAATGTCAGTATCTACACAGCCCACCCATGGAGCACCTGAATGGCAGGATCAACACCTGCAGGAAATCTTAGCACTGATTTGCACAATCCTACACATCCTGTGTGCATACCATCAGCTCAAAGTGCAGATCAACAAGCAGGAAAGTCCAGGCAGAAGCAAGACAGCCAGTAAAAAGCACTTGTAGCATGTTGACACTGTAGAGAAGGCAATGCCCTCATCTAATGACTTGAGTTTATTTCATTGTGTTTTCCAGCTGATAGATTTTAAATGCCTTCAGTTCAGACATCCATTCACTAGAGAAATCCCAGTTTTCAAAATACATGTCCATCTGACCATTGGGAAAGTCCTGAAACTCAGCTGCAGAGCTGTCCTCCATTAGTCAGACAAAAACACAATAAACAGGAAATTTTCTCATTTAAAAAAGCACCTAAATCAAGGCAGACAAATACAATTTTATTATGATAGGGAAAATGTTAGGTGGCTTTCAAACAGCAGTACAAAAAATTTCCTGGTGCTTAGGATGAACTGCATGTGCTAGGCCACGTTTTATCTTCAGTTAAATGTGTGCTGGAACAGCTGGGGCAATACCTCTCCACCTATGGGTCAGAATTCACTGTCACACAAGTCTCAATCACAGATGTCCTATGTCTGCATAAAAGATATAAATATCACAGAAAGGATCCAAATACTCTGTTCTTTCTATAGACTTAACAGCCACCTGCTACAGCTTTAGAAAGAAATGCATGACAGAAATGACAACTTCACAGTAACATGTAAATCATGCACAAGTTAGCATAAAACATCAAGAAAGTTGGAAATAAACTCTTTGATTTGGTGGGGCATTGTGCAGAGCTCTGTTCCCAGGAGTTGGCTCCCTCCTCCGGTTCCCAGCTGGGAAGAGACACCTTCCAAAGCCAGACACATCCTGTCTGACAGGACGCTGCTCTCCACAGAAGCCAGCCCATGGATGTTTAAGTTTCCTTTTAATTTCCTGCCAATTTCTTAAGAAGAAAGCAAAAGTAAAGGCAGCTCTTGTTTCTACCTTGCAAGTTTTGTCTCAGGAGTTTGTGACTGGGAACACAAAGTCACACAGGGGTTTCTTAGCGGGGTTTCTTAGCAGCACCATCAGGACTGAGTTTTGCTGCTCTCACAAGTCCAGGTGAGAAGCAAAGCCAGGTCAGACCAGCGGGGCTGCAGCAGCCAAAGTAAGGGATGGGATCCTTCCTGCCACCCTGCTGCAGCCCAGGGATGGGAATCCCCAATGCCTAGGACTGCTGCTGCAAACCTGTTTCCAGCAACTGATGAAGATAATGATGATGATGATGATGATGATGATGATATCCCAACCACGACCTGCAGGGTGACAGGCTGCAAGGCTGCCCCAAGCAGCCCAGGGCTTGGCTGGTGCTTGGCCCCCGTGACAGAGGGCATTTCCTCCCCACACACAGCCAACTCCCACCCACTGCCACCAAATAGAGCAGGAAATGTGGCTTGCTGCAAAGAAAGTAAGTAGAAGTCTAAGAAGCAAAAAGGAAAAAAAAATCACTTGCTGGAACATGATCACCAAGTGGATACTGGAGTTTTGTTTGGAGCAGCAATATGGCCTTCTTTTCAGTGTCCTAGGTGGCATTTGTCCCTGGCCACTGGTCACCCAGTCTTGCTGAGGGAGAGCCCAGGGTGTCTCCTTCTCCCTGCCCTCTCTGTGCCTCCAGCAATCCTCCACATCCCAGCTGAAATCCCCTGGTGTCTATCTGAAGTACGTGCGAGCTACCCCCGGTCACATGCACGTCTCCAACGTCACCATGGCACACACATTCCCCCCCAACCTTTGAGGTCTGAAAACAAGACCACATTTTACCCTCTGCAAGACTCTCTGTGCTGAGCTGCTCTCCCTACTGGCCAGAGACAGGGATGGTTAATGAACCAGGGTGCTGAATAATCAACCTCCTGTGGTAAGCCATGGAAACCCTCACCAGGCGATGAAAATGAGTTTATGGTTTGGGTTAATAAACCCCTTAGCATAACAAAATTTAAAGTGAATTTTAAGCTCATTAAACTTACTTATTTTCATTCCCACAGATTTTTTTTTTTTTAATTATAAGAAAGTAGGTGTAGATCCCTATTTTTATATGCTTCCCTGTCTTGTCTCACACTGCACCATGACAGTTTACTCCTGTCCCATTGAAGCTGGCAGGCTCATATGCTGATGGTGCTCTGCTATTCCAAAATTACTGATGAGCTGCCAGGAAAGAATTGTAACCAAGATTATACAAAACACCTTTTTTTCAGTAGCAATGCTTCTTCCATTCAGTACTCTCAAAGCTTAGCTTTCCATCCATCTATCCATCCATCCATCCTCTGGAAAGTTATTACATCCTCCCCTAAAAATGCATATTGTTTCAGAGAGAGTCACCCAGAACAGCTAAACTATTTAGGAGTATTTTGCCACCAGATTCATTGAGGGTTTTCAAAAATCCCAACATTCTTTGTGGTTTCTTTGCTCTTGGCTGTTACCCATTACCTTCTCAAAAGCCAACCATTCTTCCATACTCAACCCCAAAAGGCAAACAGATACTTATAGCACAAGCCACTTGTGAGGCTATTACAAGTAAAAAACCTTATGAAAAGCCAATATTGTTTCAATTAGTTTTTTTAGCAATAATTCAAATAAAATTATACCAGCATACCTTCATGTTGGAGGAGTGAAGTTAGAAATAGTTCTATGGAAAACAAGCCAGTTCTTTGCACTCCATTGGCAACTGATCATTTCTTATGGCCATGCCTGTGTGAATGACTGAGAAGTTCCTCTGAGGTTTAAAGGTGTGAAACAGAGAAGCAGTGGTAAGGAAATTTTTCTTACCCTCCCTCACGAAAGTCCTGCTTACTTTGGCTTTCTGTTCACAAAACAAAAACAAAACAAAACAAAAAAAACCCTAAACAACACCCCACAAGTTTCTCTCAGCTCTGCCTGAGTACCCACAGGGCACCTTCAGTGCAGTGGCTCACACACCACTTATCTTTTGGCTCTGGTTAACAGGAAGGGAACGGCGATGTTGTGACATGTGAGAGGAAGCAGGGTGGAGGAGGACAGTGGCGTGAGCATGGCTCCCTGGACTTTTTCTGCACGGTGGAATTTCCCAGCAGGGGTAAGCCCTAGCTGAGGACATTCCCCTGTCAAGGAGGCTGGCAGGAAATCCCAGGCTGGCGTAACACTCCCCAAAAAGAGTCTAGAAAACACTGACATGAGATAAGAGTAATGAAAAACTGCTGTGCAACAGTGGGTGAAGAGTGGTGAAGTGAAACCTGCGGGTACAACGCAGTGGGGTTCCTTCCTGCCAGGGTCATGTTCTCCTTGCCCACCTCCTGCCTGCAGTGCTGCCTGTATGGCCACAGGCATTAAGCTGCTTCTCAGTATCCCTTTTCTCTCTTGGCACTACAGGGTAAACTGGACAAGCAGGTGCCTGGATAGCATTCACGTAGGAAGCAAGACAAATGTAGTGTCCCACAGGAAAAAAAAAAATAGCTCCAGCCTTTGGGAGGTGGTGCAGGACAAAAACCTCTCCTTGGCAACTGCCTGGCTTTCAGCAGGACTTTGCCCTCAGACGGGTTGGAATGAGTTTCATAGGGTGTCAGTGTGAAAGCTCCATACAGCCAGGAACCTGGCTAAAGTGGGAAGGGGGGGATATGTGCTTAAAAAAAAAAAAAAAAAAAAGGAAAAAAGTACTCCCATTCGTTACAGATGTATCAGCTGTGAAATAGTCACCTGCTCCAGTAGGTAAAAATAACCTTCAGTATAAAAAAAGTGTCCTGAATTTTTCTAAAATGTGAGTAAATCCATATGAATCATAACCCCTTTTCTTTTCTTCTCCTTTCAGCAGTGGCATGGGCCAGGATTCACCATGCATACCAAACATGGTGAGCAAGGACAGGACACCCAAATCTTTCCAGAGCAAACACCCCTCACTTTCAGTGCCTTGTGAGGCCCCTTCCCAAATGCAGCTGATTTCCAGCAGCTGTCACCACCAAGGTGAAAGCACTGGACCACTGCTCCTCCTGCCCATTGTGTCCCCAGTGCCTCCTGCGCTGGAACATAGATGTTAAAAACTAACAGAACATCCTCAGACTGTACCCCCACCCTTGCCCTGCCTCAGCAAGCTGCAGGAGGGAGGTAGGAGAGAACATCTCCATCCCAAAAGTGATAAATTCGAAACCTTCCCCCTGCAGGCAGGAAATGCTGCGTGGGCTCCATCTTCCTGTTCACAGATGTATTATATCACTGGAACATGTTCAACTGATAATCTTGTTGGGCTCAATACTTCTCTTTGAAATCGGGATGGTTTGTTCCAGCTGAGGCTGGTATTTGCTCACTGAAGGCCGGTGCTGCCCTCAGCCTTGCCTAACGCGTGTCAGGGCGGCGCCTCCTCCGGACCCTCACCCTGCCCTCTCCTGCAGCAGCTGTGAAGCAAAACCTGCTGCCTTTGGGGACGTGAGGGGCTTCTGAGTGCCTTCCCAAGGTATGGAGACCTCCCTTTGCAAAGGGGAGAGGCTGCAGCCCCAAAGAGGCACAGATGGCCCAACACCACAGGCAGTAGGAGCGGCACCTGGAACACCACTCAGCTCATCCTTTCTTCCAGGTGTCACTGCCTTTGGTGTTAGGGCAGCTCAGGTGCTTTGAACTCCAAAAATCACAGTGTTATCAGCTGAACATGTGATGGAGGTCAGCCCCCCTCCTGGGCACCACTCACCTGTGCAAAGAGGTGAGTACCTGCTGCAAAGAAAAGGAAAATCCAAGTCTGACAAGAAAAGAAAGACAGGAAGAATAAAAATTCCATGGCTGATGTGTGGCAGGGCAGGATGAAAAGTCCCGACTCCAGCCAGAAGTGAAAACATCTACTTGTAACAATGTTTGTTGCAAGAAGGAGGGCAACAGGACATCAGGAGGAAATGTGTTAGCACAGGGAACCTACATTTCAACCAGCAGATATGAAACTTCTGGGATTGGAAGATACACATATTTTGAACACATTTTACAACAATGTAAAGTAATTATAATATCTGCTTGTTACTGGAGCACCTGATATTGTTTTAATGGATTTTTAAGACAGGACATTTTCTTCAGTAACAGAACTTTCTTTTTGTAATTTTACTTTTCAGAGCAAGGGCAAAAGTAAGGCACAGCAAAAGCTAATAATAATAATAATAATAATAATAATAATAATAATAATAATAATAATAATAACACAAAAGGAGAAAATACAAATGTGGAGCAGAAAGATATGAAACCATTAAAAGGAAGAAACAGCTAGAGACAGAAATAGCTGCCTTGCCAAGAGCAAGAAACAATTCCCTGAGAGAAGCTGACTCATAAAAGAGGGTAGGCAGGACTGGAAAGCACTACTCACCCAGCTCAGGGAAAACTGAAGGGTAGGAAGGAGTGGAAAGAGCTGACTGCAGGATGGCAAGAGGGGAAAACCCCTGTAATTTGTCATGGCTCTTTCACTGCAGGTCCTTGAGCCATGCCTCTCTCCTACTGCACTCCCACGGGCATGTCCCACCTGGAAGTTCTTTTGTGAGATCCTTCAGAGAGAGCTGCCATGCCATAGCAGAGGAATAGTCCTTGTCATATAAATACTCCTGGTTGTTGCAAACAGCCCGCAGCAGAGATTTAGAAGGAAAAAGGACAGCCCTGTACCAAACTGAACCAAAAAAACAACGGGTGCCTTCAGAGGGCCCAAGCACAAAGGCAAAGGGTGAAAAGGAATTGTCCATTTTCAGAACTGACCAGGGAAAGAGAGAGTAAAAATTGGACAGGACAAAATGCTTAGTGGATGGCTGACCCAGAGAACACTGACTGGCACAGCATGTCAGACCACAGACACTGCTTAATTTTCTATGTTGCAGAAAGAACTAACTTGAGAAGTACTATTCTATCCAGGTAAAGTTTACTCCTCTCCATCCTTTTGTGGCCTAGAAAAAAATAGTCAGATTTAAAAGTATATTTAAGGGGGGAAAATCATCCTCTGAAGCATAGTCTTCAATCTAAGAGTTATCAAATATATGCCATAAATTGATTTCACTTTCAAACAAACGTCAAGGGCCTCGGTGGTATTTGTGACATTTGTTTTCAAAACACAAACCACCACCAAGACAAATATGTTGTGGCTTATGTTTTTCATTTGAGAGTCATCTCAGTCTCTTTTTCAGTGCCTCAAAGCCCTCTTCTGGCCACATTCATTAAGGGATTAATTTATAAAGCCCACACCAGCTGACAGACTTGGGGGAGGGCACATTGCACTTTCACTTAGTGATGTGCTCACTCCGCAATCCGGTGCTCACAGACAGTAACTTGTACACTCGACCCTCTAGCATTCCCCCACAAAATCCCTCTTTCTCCTTCCAAGCAGAGAAGCTCCTGTACAATTCACCATGAGACTCACAGAGCAGACCAGCTTACATCACCCCAGAAGGCTACTGAATAAGCCCACAAGAGGCTAGTAACACCAACAGTGAGGGAGGACACAGTAATTGGGCAGGATTTTAGAATCACTGCCCAGAAACAAGCTAGGTTCCCTTACATGAGAGTTCAGATCTGGATGACAAGCACTGTGGTGAATTAACAGTTCACGAAGACTCAGAGATCCAGATTCAAGGACATAAAACATTTCCCATATTTCAAATACATTGATCTTACACAGTAAATAGGACAGCTAATGTTAGAAGTTACCTTATACCCTGCTAACTGGGGATGCAGGGCTAAACCATGGGATGAACACAAGAGGCCCCATTCCAACCAGATCAGAAACCATGTTGTTTTGGCTTTTTGCTGGCCCTGGTGAGCCTCCTGTCCCTGTGTCTGATGGATGAGGCTCAAGCCTCTGCCCTGCCAAGCAACTTATGCCATCTCAGGCAGGTTACATGCCTCCCTTGAGTCACCATAGCCTCTGAGGAGCACTTAGCACACGACAAAAACCTGAATGTGCCCTTCTCCTTATCTTCATTACAAATGCTTTGGGTTTCTCTTAAAAAGTTCCCCAGCTACGATACCTGTCACTTCTACAGCCACGTGAGAACACAACACACATGGCTTCAAACCAATTGTAAGCAGAGTTTGGAACTGTGCCTGACAGGATTGCTGTGTCATTGCTGCCGGGAGGGCATAGAGGAAGAGGTGGATGAGCAGCCTGGGTAGAAAGAACTGCTCCTTTTTTAAAACATATGGAGCAATACATCTATGTGCATTCAGTGTGCTATCTCACAGGAGTGAGTCTGTCCCACACAATTCGTATTTCCTTTGGAAATCTCCACATGACCAAATCCCTGACCTTCCTCTCCTTGGTGTCACAGAGCAAGACTTTTGCACGTTGTTTTTCCTTAACCGCATCCTACTTTTTTGCTTCCCCTCTCTGTCCTACTTCCCACTCTCACTTCCCCTCTGAGGAGGCCTGAGGCCTGACCTAACACCACACTGAAAAGCAGCTCATACTTTGCAGCCTCCCTCATTCATTTTTGGCTGAGTGAAGGCTGGTGTAGGTTGGACACGACAGCAGCACATCTTTAATACAGTTTCCAGAGCCAAGTGCTGGGAAGTAGCTGCCTTGCCTTTGCCCTGTCCTCTCGGGGCCATTGGGACTGGTGAGAGCAGGCTGGGCCATGGCCCCAGCTCCGTGCAGGGGAGGAAAGTGTGAGCAGCGCCCAGACCACACCCCTGGCCCCTGCCCCTACCCTGCCCCCTCAGCAGCCACCGCGAATGAGGGGAGAACAGAAAAACGGAACAAATGCCTGCCAATACGGCCTCAGCACTCTCTCCTAGCCGGCAGGATTTTGTCATTCAGGGATTTTTAGCCTGGTCAAGCAGGCTATTTTTGGCTGTGTACGTCAGGAATCAGCACAAAGGGCATCGCACCCTGCTCACTACTTTCCCAACTGCGAACCCTGACTGCAAGCTAACTCCAAGGCAAGCCAGTGGACATCCCCCAAATCCACCCCCCTTAGGCCATCCCAGAGACTCCCCAGTCTGTGCAGGCAGCCTCTCTCTCCCTCTCCCCATGAGCCTGCAAACACAGCCCCTGGGCTCACGGGGCAGTGGACACAGCCTGCCAGCGTAGGGTGCCGTACAGCCCTTCAGCACTGACTGACTCACAGGACGCATCTCTCCTCAGTTTCTCTTCCATTATTTAAGTAAAAACTGTTCATAAGATAGAGAAGCAATGACCATGCTGCATCTGCTTTTCACCCTTTTTTTAAAATGAAGTGGTTTAAGGATTTCCTGTGGGTCAGTCAGGCTGCAAAAGCCCTCAAAGAAGGAAGCCTAGATTATGTACAAGCTTTTATTATGTGTTGGATACACCAACAGAGGGAAACATCAGTGACCATCAATGCTAGCCACCATCATGTCAAGCACAGATCAGCCCTTTCCTAGAAAAAAATCACTTAGAGTGAATTTAATCCATAAACCATAGCATGAAACCCCTACCCAACACACAGCACAAAATATAATAGGTAAAACTAAGGGAATTACTATGCAGCCATAAAAATATAAAGGACATGAGGTTACAGCAAACAAACTGAGACTAAATGGTTCAAATAAACTTGCCCTCTTTATTAGGAACTTTTCATTCTCTGAGCTTTTTGTCTATTTAAATTGTTTTTCTGATCACGTCAGGAAATACGACAGTAGAGCCTTCTGCATATTGTAAGCATTACAACAACATACATATATTAGGGAAAAAAAAAAAAAAAAAAAAAATCTTTCTCCAACACACAGAGTTCTTCACTGCTCCCAACACAGAGTAAGAGCCTTCCAAACAGTCTAAATATATATTAAATTATCTGGACTTAAAGATTAACTGCTTTATAAATGAAAAACACATTTGTGACTGAAGTTTTTTGCTGTTACTTAAATTGTCATGAATGGAAGACTGTTTTAACCCACACTTTTGCAACAAAACCAAAGCAAAACCCCACCAACTTCCACCCCTCTAGAAGGCAACTTCAAACCTTCATTTTTGTCATGTACACATGGAATTGTCACCTGTAGGACAGAAAAAGTTGCACACACTTGTGGTAAGCAAAGTTTCCATTTTTAGTTGCTTACCTCTCACAAGTAAAGCAATGAAAAATGGTGATTTAAATTTCACGAAGCAGTGCTGCATTGCAGATGAAATTACAAGTAACTGAAAATTTGAAAAAAGGGAAACTTCTGCTTTTTATCCTCCCTTCTCATCAACAATTCAACTAACATTTTAAACTAAATTTTTAGAAGGAAGAAATCAGCCTAAGAAGAGATACATGAGAAACAAGACTCTCAAAATATTACAGTGCAACACTAATATATATATAAAATGGAGTTTACCTATTTTATAAATAAATTACTTTGATATCTTCTAATAAACACAATAAAAGTAGTTTCCTTCACTGGAATTTGAGAGAACTTGATTTTTGAATGAAGAAATTAAAAAAGAAAAAATATCTATTTAATGATTAATAATCAAAATTATCAGTACAAGAATGAAAATGTCAATACAATTTCTTCCTTTCAAAGAAAGAAAATGAAAACAAAAGGAAGACAGGGCTTTGAAAAACTTCATGTATTTTTTTTGTGTCAAGGAAGATACTTAACAGATGCTGAGAAATTCCTTTCCAGCCCTGTTTCACATCAAGTAACTTTAAAAATAACCAGCATCTTAACCTAATTCCCTATTAAAATTCATTTAGAAATTGAAAGAAAATTATTTAAAAATATTTTATTGCTTCTGTGTTTGCATATCCTGTACACATACAACTGGTGCAATGGTAACAAGATGAGAATAGAAATGAAAAATCATTCATAGATCATCTGAATGACATCTAAAAGCACAGTGTTTCCTAGCATGGGTAAATCCTCAGTTCATTTCTCTTCCCTGTTTCAGAGCCCAAAGAAATAAAATCTTGATCCTCATTCTAAATCAACTGGCAATTTCCCTGAAGTTCACTACCAATAAGTTAGTTCATCAGTTGCTTAAAAAAATTAATCAAAAGGATTAATTAAAAATCAATCTAAAGGATTAGGTTCTACCAGAAGGCAATTAGATACCTTTGCTAATAGCAGTCCTGTTCTCCTTCCCTCAACTGTCAAAGCATTCAAAAGAATATTTTCTTCTCTCTCTGTGCTTGGTAGCTAACAGTGATATAAAGCTGCTGTTGAAGAGCAGTTGCAAGTACTACAACACCCAGAGAAGACACATGCAGCCACAACATTTTCAGACACAATATGGCTTTACGAGTTGAACCTAATGGTCAGTCCACAAATTAAGTAGTTTCCTTCAAAGTAAGTCTGAAGTCCTATTTCCATGAGCATTATTAGGATAGAGTTGTTGTTCAGGATGAAAGTCTTTACCTATTTTAAAAATCACACCTGGAAAAGATGAAAGGTCATTTTCCCTTGTGGTAGTTTACTTTCCCAGACCTGAATTGGTGTGGCCTCTTTTTAGCAGAGGATAAATTGCCATTACCATATTAAAGCAAGAAATAGTTACCTAATGCTAATGTACGGGCAGATGCTGTGTGAGGCAGTTGCCAGTGGGAACCAGCAAACTGGACCTCTTAATTGCTGATTTGAAAAGCTAAGAATAGGTGCTATTTCAGTGTACATAATTCCTCCAGACATGTTTATAGATGGATAATACTGATGCCTTTTACATGCTAAAATCATTTATATTTGTTTTCAAACCACTTCTCAGTTGCCCTTTAAAATGAACACAATAAGAAACACTGTTGCTGTAGCTGGTTGCATTGGCTCTCTTAGGGCTCTGGCAATAAGAGCACAAACTTAGTAGAGCAGCAAACCTAACAAGGGGGAAAACTTTTCTAACATTTCGATTATTTTACTCTGTGCAACCTGCCAACTTGCCTTACTAATCTTCTTAGTTTGCTCACAAAGACTCAACTTGTTTTCGACACAAGCCAGTGAAGGCTGGCTTTGGCTTGAGTGAGTCCAAAAATAAGGCAGCATGGAACACTTCTCTGCTGTTTAATTCGGGAGTTGAGTTTAAAAAACAACTGTTTTCAAAGTGCTTCTAGGTAAAACTGTAGACAGGCTCAATTAAATAAGCAGCAGTAAATGCCAGGCCAGGAGGCTGCAGAGCCACCAGCTGTCAGCCCAGCGAACCTGGGTCTGTGCCGAGCACATATATGAAGGCAACCCTGGGCACGCTTGGGTTTTGGGTGTTCCCCCTTTTATACTGGTGGCAGTGAAGCTCAGGAAGAAATGGCAGAACTGCCAGATCCTGAAGAAGAGTCATTGCACGGCTTGACCACCACTGCCACAGCTCACCAGGGGCCCGGGGGGTCCCTTGGCCTCCCCATCCAGACACGGCGTGTGAAGGACGTGCCGGAGCACTGTTGAGAGCCTTGGCTTTGTGGGACAATATGGGAGCAGCTGTACCTCGCAGGGAATGCAAACACTGGCAAATGAAACACTTTCACTAGCAAATGCTTTAAGCTTCAAGTAGGTGAGCCTGCAACTTGAACTTGCAGAAACTGCCTGAGACAGTGTTTTTTCACTGAGGTCATAAAACACACATATCTTCGCTACCGATAAATCAAGAAGTAGACAGTGTATCAAAGCTCAAAAGAAATTCAGTAGTAGAGGAAACCAAACTAAAATACTGGCTATTTGCGCTTTTGGCGGCCATCTGTAAACAACAAAGGTGCCTAATTAGTGTGCTCAATTAAATTTCAGCAAATTCTTCATGAGTTAATTCTACAGATATTGTGATTGTGCTTCCTTATTCGTGACTTTGGTACACTCCCTTCATGTTTCTAATCAGGACCTTGAAACAAGAACACTGCTTCTCTGACGCACAACTGGAGGAGACAGCCCTTAAGCTCTGGAATGCTAAGAGAAAGACCACTCCCAAAATCCTTCCCAGGTTTCACACATGTTCTGAGCAACACGACCTGGCAACAGAATCAGTGTCACACGGTTAAATTAGGCGCACAGTGCAGACAACTAGTAAAGCTAATAACCCAAATAGTTTCTTATTGAATCCTGCCAATTTAATTTAAGGTGCTCTCAAATATAATCTCAGGTATGAATGATAAGCTTGAAAGAATCAACCTTGCAGGAAGATAAGGCCTGAAGAGTCAACTCCTCTTTACCACCCCTTCACAGCTACCCAGACTTAAGGCCACCCTTATCCTGCACGCAAGTACAGTACCCAGAGCTTCTCCATATCATCCAGCCTCATTCCACAGCTCGAAAGAGCAGCAGTACTTCGGCTATAGCAAAAAACAACATAGGGACACCCATTTGTGCTAAGTTTGCAGAGGGCACACATAAGATAAAAACGCATCTATTTGATTCTTAACAATTATTTCATTAGGGTGCAGGTTATGTGGCAAGTAATGAGCCACAGACATCTCCCAAGCATCCACAAAGTGCACAGCAATTCCTGAGAACATTTTCCTCATGACAGAATCAAGCTGAAAGGAATACCAGTCACTGTTGAAGAGGCTCACTTCCGGCCCAAGCTCCTGAACGTTAGCAGTTCTGATGACGATCGAAGTCTTGGGGCTGCGGTCCAGCAGCTGGATGACGGCTCTGCGGATGTTCCTGAGGCGCCGGATGTACACCTCCACGGGGAAGGTGCTGAAGTGGGACCATATGGTTATGGCTATGACCGTGTTCCTGCCGCCCACAATTTGGTTGAGCTCGTTGGCGATGTAGCGCAGCTCGCTGCTGAACACCGTGGAGAAGCGGATGGGCGGCCCGTGGCAGCGGAATTTCAGCAGGATGTTGTGCTTCAGGTCCACTGACATGAAAGGGCCCACGTTCTTCGGGCTGCCCAGGTTAAATTCCACCAGATCTGAAAGCCCGGAAGCAAGCGTTAGTGAAAGACGGCACAGGAACTTCAAAATGTCAACAAGATGCTGGGACCACGGGGCAAAGCAGGAGTAGTGTCCTAGGTTAAAATGTAAGATGTGCCCAAAGTATGTATTCTATCACCATCTTCATGAGCTGTTGAAAAACCAGGTGGGGCAGTGTTTCCCTTATCTTCTGCTAATGGCTCATCAATGCCTTGCCACATGACTCATAGATAATGCCCCCAGGAGCTATCTGTGTTTAATGGGCCATCAAGGACCCATTACATGACTCACAGAATGATAAGAGTCCATTGTGAGGTGAGCATTCCCACATGGATATAATCCAGGGTTTGGGACAGCACAGTAGGCCCTTTCTCCACTGGATTCCCAGAGGACAAGAGCTACCAGACCTTCTCTTCAGGATTACTGCTTCAACAAGACCATCTCATCTGGACTGCTACTACCACCCTAACAGGGTGTCAGGTTGTATTCTGACTCTGTCAGTATTTTG
>VZUI01035394.1:0-49997 GCA_013401135.1 Cettia cetti | reverse complement strand
AAAGAGATAAGAAACACTGCCCCACCCAGTTTTAACAGCTGGGCCATTATCAGAAAGCATCCACCCCCCTCCCCCCGAAGTTACAACAGATAAAGAAAGAAACACATTTCCCCAACTGCTTTCAGCAGATGAAATAGAATACACATTTTTTGGTTCCATAACCCAAAACACAACCCTCTCCCCTCTAAGAGGAAAATCCAAAAATAGGCACCTTCAGTTTATCCTACAAGCCTGAGTAATTTTAAAGCCAGGATGAATTACCTCCTGGAGGAGGCTACTTTTAATACTGGTTAGAGAGGACACCTAGATAATTTAAATGAGATACCTAACTTTTATATACCTAAAATTGTAGGAGATGAATCCCACTGAAAGTTATAAGGTGAATTTTTTTCAAACTTTTGGCCTGTGAATAATCCAAAACAAGATGAACAGATGGAGATGTAGCAAAATACTGGAAGTATAATGGTGTATATGGCAATAAAATAAAAGTCAAAATGTAATGTCATAGAGAAGCAATTCTGTAGAGAAGTCTGACAAACACAGATCAACCTCCCTTCCAAGCAAAAGCAAGGCTTTTGTGAGAGTTGGTAATGACATTTCAGTAAGAGCAGTCTCTCTCTCATTTGTGTCCTTTGCCTCAGTCTCCCAAAGCAAAATAGGTTATGTTTCTTCAGAGATGTATAATGCATTCTCTGTCGGCTCCAGTGACTGTATTCTCAGGGATTCCTGTTTTGATGATATTGCACCAGCTAGACAGAGACTGAAGACAAGAAAATCAAACTTTAGAAAATACAGGCTTCTTTCTGACAGTGGATTAGTCAGCAAAAAAGATACTCTTTTTTTTTTTTTTTTTTAAAAAAAAAAGTAGCCTGGCAATTCATCAGGTCTTCTCCAAGATATTAGTAATGTTTTGACTAGCAATGGCAGGTAAGCTTAATGGATTCTTTGCCAGTGTACTGAATGTGATTGCAATGAAACATGAAACAAACTGTTTTAATGACTTACACTTAGACCTGATGTTAATTTTTTAAGGACACCTGCATCTTTCATTAATTGAACAAGCAACTACTTGACTGCAAGTGAGTAGTTTAAAAGTCTGAAGAACAATACTCATTGTACCTTAAAAAACATTACTGAAAAGTTTCTGGTAAATCACTTGAAAAATAAGTAATCACATCTATTGATTTTGAGATGCTTTCTGCCTATTGAGACACATGTAAAGTAGATGTGCTCCTTTCTCTGCAGCTGGGATGACAGCAGCTCGGTTAGCAGTGGCCTCAGTGACACTCTTGACAACCTCAGCACAGATGATTTGAATACCACCTCATCTGTCAGCTCTTATTCCAATATAACAGCCTCTTCAAGGAAGAACACTCATGCCCAGGTGAGTAGCTTTGTTGCCACTTGTTGCAACACCTCCCCAAGCATGCAGGATAACAAAAGAAAAAGTTTGGTATCAATGCCTCTAAACAAATAAAGTAGTCATATCTTTAAAAATCCTCTATTACACCTGAATGCAAGAAGCCATAGACTCCATTGACCCAGCCTTGGTCAATGTGAGCCTTGGGCCGTGAGCTGGCATTCCAAATTCCCTGCTCCCAAGGCATGCATCATTGCTGAAGATGCTGGCTGGTGAGACCTAGCCCCTGCTGCACCTTAACACAAAACAAATGCAATATGATTGGATCCGTGATCATGGATTTCTACTCACTTCAGCTCATTTGGAGTATCTCTTTCAACAGATAAAACAATAAAAAATAATGTATTTTTTGCTTTTTATGAGCTGAAACACATTAGGGAAGAAATATACAGGCTTTACCATTCTTTCAAATGGCAGAGATTGTCTTCTCCCTGCTTAGGTCCAGGGATGAAAGTGTCAATGCAAGCTGACAATGCATAGTGTCAAAATAGCAACAAACTATTAACATAATACATGTATGTGTGTGTGTTTGTATTTAAAGCTCTTGTGCCAGGTATCCAGGCATTTCTTCCCAGTTCCCCCCAAAATTGCAAGTGATAGAGAAGTCAATACAGAATCCTTGCAGAACTTGGTTCCCTCCAAAAAAGAAATAAAACCAGAAAAGTTAGTCTCAATAGGAAAATATTCTCTGCCATGTCATCTCCTGTTTACAAGGAGGGAACTTCAAGACTGAACACTCTGCAAGGGGAAGAGTGGCTGCCTGTAGTGATTTGTCACAAGACTGACGCTGCCTGTAGTGATTCAGGACACAAGACTGACACTTCTGATTCCACTTAGATTCTTGCAGGCATCCAGTGTCTGCAATTCAGAGGCCTGTTTTGTCAAAGTATGTTGTAGCAGGCTCTGTGAGCAGGAGAAAAACGCATATACTGTATTCATACAAAGTCACTCAAATGCCAGCATTCTTCAGCCCTTACCATTGCCTTTCCTGCTCCATAGGGACTTCCATGGTTGCTGAGTGGAGATCAGCCTCTTTTACATCAACGGTGATGGCCAGGTAGTTCTGGCTTACATGTTCTACTGCATAATCATCAGGATTGGGAAATTTCAGAAAATCTCTGAGATTAACAGAATACTCATTTTGCCTTTTTCCAAGTCTTAGATATACTGGAACACAGTGATCCCTTTCTCAGCCTTTTTAAGTGATTGGAGCAGTAAGGGCTGGCTATAGATATAGACTGAGACAGAAATTGCATATTTTGTTGTTGTTCTCTTACTAAAAGAATTATAATGGTGGAGAGAGGCTTTTGGAAAGTATTGTGCTGCTCATTTTATTTGAAATTATGCAGTTTGCTTTAAAAATGCAAGACTATATGTTTACAGTCATTAATTTATGATAAAATGTCTATAAGCATGTTGTTACATGTTACATGTGTTGTAAAAATAACATCAATGCAAATTCCCTTTTGAAGAACCCTACAATATTTTTGTAGATATTTGCTTGGGCTTTTTTCCCATTAATCCTTACCCACAATCTGTGTTAGCATGTCCAATGTGCATACATAACTGGGGACATGCAGAGGGTTTTTGAATTTTTACACTCAGCTGACAGATATGTAAACAGGAACTGATTATTCTGTAGGCGATTTAATCAGTATTAATCCTACTTATGACAGCAGTGCCGAGGAAACAGCCACAGAGGGGTCTCTGTGGTGAAGGAGAACAGAATAATAAATAGCCTGTCTCTCAATGCAATCCATTTTGCAGCCCCTCTTAGTTTGGTGATACCTGAGAGCAGCACCGAATTTTTGCTGTTAAAGGCAAGCAGGAGTGGTGAGAGGGTGATGTGCAAATAAGGCTCCAGACTGAGCTGAGGAGGCTGCAGGAAAACACAGAAGGAAGAGTTACACTGAACAGCCTGCCAGCACAAAGAACACCAGCCTTGTCAAACACAGAGGGTGGGGTCAGTCTCTGTTTCTATTTAAGCCACTTTCACAGCTTCTACATTGTCTTGTTGGGCTTCTCCTTCAGCATTCCCTTATCAGCGTGCCTCAGGGAAGGCAGCTGCCACAGGGGGGTTAGGTCCTCACTGGTGTATCCTCACATGGGTGTGAGTTTCAGAGGGAGCATGAGCCCAGCTGGTCGCCTTCACACCATGCATGAGAAGAGCTGGCATAAGCCTCTCTTCTGCTCTGTTTGCTGATTCAGCTAGGGAGTTTCTTGTGGGAAACAATTCATTTCTGTGGAGACAGATCAGTAGAAACGCCATCAGCTGTAGCATGAATAATTTTGGGGAAGATGCTATCCTTGCTCACTGGTGGCACAACATACTCTGCTTTGCTGGAGAAATATCCCTAATCCAGTCACTGCAAGTCATGGGTAGGAAAAAGAAAGAAGCCAGACTGAGGTGATTTTAGTAGTATATGCAGGAATTTGCTCACTCAAGCTTTTAGTAAAACCTCTCTGCACAGTGATTAACTGCTGAAATTCAGACTGAATCGAGGAACAATAGGGTATCACCACTGATTATTAGAGTGAATTACATTTCACTTCATTATAGTTTATCTACAAGGGAAAGGGATTAAATCTTTTGAAAATAAAAGCGAAATGTCATCCCCAAATCACTATATTTTGTATGTTTTAAAACTTTTGGAATCGGAATACTAAAGTTTTAGAAGGAAAGTTTCTGTGACCCTTGCTGATAGACCAAATTCTTCTCCCCTCCTACGATTTAAGAAATCAGCAAATAATGGAGATGCTGGGACTGACCATTTCTCATGAATCTCTTGTAGCTGAAGACAGACTCAGAGAAGCGCTCAGTTACGGACAGTGAGACTTGGGGCAGCACTGAGGAGCTGAAGAAGCCAGAGGAAGACTTTGACAGCAGTGTAGACAGCAGTGGCAAGTGGAAAGGCCTTCCCTCAGGATTGTCTGAAGAGTCAGAGAAGGGGGGGCAGAAAACATCTCTCTCTGTATCACAGACTGGATCTTGGAGGAGAGGCATGACTGCACAAGCAGGAACAACTCAGCCCAGGAGCAAACCAGGAACAAGTGCACTCAAGACCCCAGGTAGGAAACTTCTGTAGTTCAGATTACAGTGGTCTTAAAATAATTGATGGATATTATATATGTATACATACTATAGCTATATTGTTCTCTCATCCCATAAATGTCTGCAAGCTCAGATTGTAATATTGTAATAACTTTTTCATTTCTATAATTGTTAGTTTGCTACATGCATAGTAATAATTAGGTAAACATAGACTTATCCATAACAAAAACTGTGATTGCATTTTGTTGTTCTGTCATCTGTGTATGTCAACATCTGTTAATTCCTAGAAGTATTTTTGGACTCATCTGTGCCTTATCCTTTTTCTCTAGGAAACCTTACCTTTGATAATTCAGCATATGCATAGAAATGGCCAAATATTAGAAGCTGAGTCAAAACAATTGAATATCCAAGGAAGGAGACTCCAAATGATACTTTTAGTTGTTTCTGAACTAAAGCTGGATTATCACATTCCACATGTTATGGGTGTTCTTTAGACCACTGTTAAGCGATAAAAAAATTCTAAAAAAAAGTCTTTTTACACACTTTCAGTGCTAAATGCCCTCTTACCTAATTTTGCAAGGCCCCTCACAAGTAGTAACCAGTTCTGCAATCTAGTTTTGAAGCAAAAAATCCAAAGCTGGTGAAAAAGATAATTATTAAGACCATCTAGTCCTAATCCATCATTTTACCAAGGAAACGTGTATTCTTAGTAGAACATTTTCTGGAACTTGTGACAAAATAGTGCATGCTTCAACCCCTAGTTGT
The DNA here is from genome assembly GCA_013401135.1 of Cettia cetti. Classification (NCBI taxonomy): domain Eukaryota; kingdom Metazoa; phylum Chordata; class Aves; order Passeriformes; family Sylviidae; genus Cettia; species Cettia cetti. The sequence goes on along the minus strand of VZUI01035394.1, from coordinate 44,760 downwards.
AAAGGCAACTAACCAAGATCTCAGAATAAATTCCCACCTTTTGTGAACCCCTTTTGTTTCTTTGCAATTTGGAACTGCTAAGCATTGCAGTCTCTGGTCTGTGAGATCCCTGAGGAGCACCGCCATGGTTAGCATATAGATACAGAAACTATACCCCTCTAATAGCAATTAAAAATGGAGACACTAAAAGGTTTACTGCACTCAAAGCTAAGCTTTCCAGATCTGTTTTGCTCAAGGTGATCAGGCAGCCAGTGTGCAACACAGACTTGAGGCCTTAACTACTAATGGTCTGTATGTTTGCTGGGTCAGGGTCTGTGTCATGGCATGTGCATCTGTTTGTGTGGCATAAAGTGTGTGCTGGATAAAAACAGGAGTGGAGTTAGTTCTTCTTTGCAGGTGTTATTCTTTATTACATTTTAGTTTTTTAAGAGAAATTAGGACATCCATCTCTAAAGCTTCCATAATTACTTGAAGAGTAAATTAAAAACTTTGGTATGTTTTAGGAGTGGTATACAGTAGATGCTTAGAGATAAATTAGAATTGAAATGGCAATTTTTATCTATTTGTAAAATAGGAAGAGGGTACTTTCTGGTATAGCAGAACATCTTACTTCAACCTTTCTGCATGTTACAATAAAGTTTTAGAAAAAATGGAAGAAACATAGAAATATACGTTATATAGTCACAAGCCTATGCAGGACTGAAGAAAACCTCTCAAAAACATCAAACATCTTGAGAAGACATCAAGGATAAAATAAAGACTAATTAACTTGTGTAATTGATATTGTTACAGATCAAGACAATTCATTCCATAACATAATCTCTTCCTGATAATTTTGTGTAACTATAACCAGAACAAACTTAGTCATAAGCTGAAAAGACATGAAAACCAAAGAACTCTATAAGTACCACTAATTTCTACGTACATAATTGATGTCATACTTCAGGAGATGTTTATTGCATGTAATGTTTTATTTTCAAGTATTATTTCTTTCATATAGAAATACTGTTAACAGGAAAAAAAAAAAAGTCAAAATTCCTTATAGTTCATTCAGGATAATTTTCTACAACTACATTTTTTTTTTTTCCTTTATATGAAACTGGAAGTCCTCACAGGAATTTCAATCTTTTAATACTTTAAGCTTACCTGTAATGTGTCATACCTGCTACAGATAGCTGATGGGAGACTAAAGACTAAACTGGTCTGTTTCCTTAGGGGAATTCTATTTCAGTATTTTTTTAATTTTGAAAATGTAATCATACAGTTTTGAAATTAGATATTAAGACATTGCAGTTAAACACAAGTGACCTTTTCAAATTTACTTAGGAAAAACTGATGATGCAAAAGCTTCAGAAAAAGTGAAAACCCCCCTGAAAGGAGCCTCCATACAGCGATCTCCATCAGATGCAGGAAAAAGCAGCGGTGATGAAGGGAAAAAGCCTCCCTCTGGCATCGGGAGATCAACTGCTACAGGGTCGTTTGGATTCAAGAAGTCTGGGTTGGGATCTTCTGCCATAATCACCACAAGTGGAGTAACCATCACAAGCGGATCAGCAACGCTGGGAAAAATGCCAAAATCTTCAGCCATCAGTGGGAAGTCCAACGCAGGGAGGAAGACGAGCTTAGATGGTTCCCAAAACCAGGATGACGGCGTCCTGCATGTGAGCTCAAAGACAACTCTGCAGTATCGAAGTCTGCCTCGCCCATCGAAATCCAGCGGCAGCGGGATCCCTGGCAGGGGCGGCCACCGCTCCAGCACCAGCAGCATCGACTCCAACGTGAGCAGCAAGTCTGCGGGTGCTGCCGCCACCAAACTGCGAGAGCCAAGCAAGATCGGGTCCGGGAGGTCCAGCCCTGTCACCATCAACCAGACGGACAAGGAAAAAGAGAAAGTGGCAGTGTCAGATTCTGAAAGCGTCTCGCTGTCCAGTTCCCCTAAATCCAGCCCGACTTCAGCAAGCGCCTCTGGCACACCAGGACTTAGACAGCCAGGATCCAAATACCCAGATATTGCTTCCCCCACATTTCGAAGGTTAGTGCATTTCTATGATTCCTTGAAGTTGCAATATATAAAGCAGGGATTTCCAATATGTCTAAATACTTTGCAAAAAGCCTTTTAGAGAGTATTTTGCCACAAACAAATCAAGTACAGGAAGATAAAAGGGCAGTATTTTCTTCATAGAACACAATTATTTATTTGAGATTTAAAGTCCTTCCCAGGCCTGAAATGACTGCTCCTTGAGCTTTAAGCATTTTAGGTGAATCCCCATAACTATAATTTGAAGCTTAGAGGGTGGACTCACTGATCCTTATGGGTCCCTTCCTACTCAAGATATTCTATGATTTTAAGTTCAGCCACATGTGAAGTTTCTTCTCAATACTGTGGTAAACCCTCAAAAGGAAGAAGGACTCTGTTTAGGCACATTCTGTTAATGGAACAGGCAACTATCTATATATCTATATTCTGAATGAAGAACTGAACACTCTTTAAATTATAAAGAGTTAGATTTGCTTTCACATTTTTGGCAGCTCCAGCTACAAATGCTTCATTATCTTAGCAGCTTCATTGCATTTTTGACACAAACATTGGCAAGGCTAAATTTCAATTGTAAGTGCTCTATGGTAACATTTCTGGAAGTATGAATGCGGATGAATGCTCCATGAATTGGGATGGAGTACTTGCACTGCTGGAGAAAGCCAATAGTGCCCTCTTGTGCCTACTTACCCAAAAAGCATCTCCAGGCAGCTGGGGAACTGCATCTTTGTTTTGTGGGCTTGGTAGTAGTTAAAACGGATTCTTACGTTATTAGACATGCTTACTTTACATCATGATAAGTTTATTTATTTACCTGTAATTTATAAGTTGTACATTAACTGCAGCTTGAAATATTTCCAGAAATACATTAAAGCATGACATGACCTTTCAGTTCAAATTTTAGAGGGCTTGCAGTTTATTTTTTCATCATCACCATAGAATTTTCATATCTAGAATTGCTGGAAGACGTTATGTGAAATACACTTTTATCATTCCTGCCCTTGGAGACCAACTGAGCCCATTTAGCCATGGTGCAGTTTATTCTGGCTGAGTGGTTTCTACATGACTGATGACCACATGACCATCTGTGCAAAAAAACAAGAGGGGAATTTTGCACAAATACTTAGATGTTTATTAAACTATGAAGGATTTTGCAAGTGTTTTCTGCAATCATTTAAGGAGGTCTGAGAAGCAAGGAGTTTAAAAGTTAATGACTTGGGAATGCTTAATTACTGAATTTAGGTGAAAGTGTAATCTGTTTGTGAACTAATAAGACAAAAATGTGATTATTATACCTCTCTCTGGGAGCGTCTCCGTGCAAAGGGCACATCTGAATAGGAGTGAATAAGAGGTGTTACTAAAGAAACAAACCATGATTATTGTGATATGGTTAAGTGAATTTAAATTTGCGCTGTTGATCAACTAGGTAGGCGTGATTTTCATAGCAGTAATTAAAAATATGTGGTTTGGCTCTTAGGATGTTGCGCCATAAATGTTTAATGTGGCTATCAGTTTCTCTAAAGCTATTTGTTTTACATTTAGGTTGTTTGGTGCCAAGGCAAGTGGTAAAGCTGCCTCTGCACCCAGTACTGAAGGTGTGAAACCCACATCGGCAATGCCCAGCCCTAGTACCACATTGGCACGGCAAGGCAGCCTGGAATCGCCATCCTCGGGCACAGGCAGCATGGGCAGTGCAGGTGGGCAAAGTGGTAGCAGCAGCCCCCTCTTCAGTAAACCTTCGGACTTAAATGCAGATGTTGTAAGCTTAAGTCACTCCCTGGCTTCCAGTCCTGCCTCAGTGCACTCTTTCACATCAGGTGGTCTTGTGTGGGCTGCCAACCTGAGCAGCTCTTCTGCGGGCAGTAAGGACACACCAAGTTACCAGTCCATGACTAGCCTTCACACCAGTTCCGAATCTATTGATCTTCCTCTTAGCCATCATGGCTCTCTCTCTGGACTGACAACAAGCACACAGGAGGTTCAGAGCCTGCTCATGAGGACTGGAAGCGTCAGATCTACTCTTTCGGAAAGGTGAGCTTGCCTATAGATATAGTGACCACAAAATAAGTGAGAGGCAAAAGGACAGGAGCCAAAAAAATAAACCCTCCACCTGTTTTGCTAAAGGGATGCTGTTTAATTATCAGGTTAGTCCTTTATGTAAAAAAAAAGGAAGGAAGAAAAGAGAACTGAAAGGCATTGCAACGTGGAATCAACTGCCTTTTAAGGTTTTACAAGAACTTTATCTATCTTGAGATTTTTTTTTTTTTTCTTCCCTTGTTCTGGAGACAAGGAGAGAAAAGGGGAGAAATTGTCTAATCAAAGGCAAATATAAACAGCCAACAGGCACATAATGATTTCTGCATGCTGGATCCACCTGCTGTCCAAGAATTTGGCAGTTCCAAACCAAGCAAACCTCCAGCTGTGGGACCCCATCTTCTCTCTTCCTATTAGTTCAAGGCATGGGCAGAGCTGGTGTGTCCAGGTCTTCAGCAGACTAGTCTTGCCTTAAAATACTCAGTCTTGACAAGTTGCTTCTTATACGGTAATCATTACACAGAGCAGCACTGAGGTGCAATTTCACTGGCAGGGAGACAGTTTACAAGATGAGATCTTTGCTATACTGTCAAGCATATACTAGCAAGTGCCTGGACTGCACAAACAAAGAAATGCAAAAAAAGGTTTTTCTGTTTGCTCTATTAAAGAATTTTTTGATATGCAGATGTTTTACCATTTAAGTTACATTGTAAAATGTGCAACCAGTCTGGCACAGTTAAACCCAGATTGTTTTGATTTTTTTTTCTTTTTTTTTTTTTTTTTGTGGTGAAATTTTCTTTAACTTTCGCAGAAGAGAAAAGAAAATCTTTGGTAGACACTAAGTAACTTCCACTTCCCTTGAAGATTTTCAGGATTTGGCAGTGAAACTCTTACCTCACATGGGGACTGTAAAATCAATATTAAATATTTCATTAGCTTTTGATTCAAAAAAGAAAATTTTATTGAACCAGTCAAAGGTATTTTAAACTTAATTAGTTGCCAGTCAAAAGTATTTTAAACTTAATTAGTTGCCAAACAACACAAACATTGTAAGGAAAAAAGCCCTTTAACATGCAATGTCAAAAATTTTTTGCCCTTTATATGAACTCAGAGATTTTTTAATACCCATTCTTTTCATAGAAGGAATTCACTTGCAGTGAACCAGCATTAAAAAAAACCTCAAAATCAAAACTTTGAGAAATCTAGATGGAAACTTTTCATAGATTTCATTTTCTTATGTTACATTTATAAGTATTATTATATCAGCTAAAAAATCACACCTCTTACTAATATAATTGCAACTTATATTACTATGCTATACTAATTTATTAAATTATATTATTTATTTTAATAATTATAAAACATGTATATGTACCAGTATAACAGATGCTAACAGATGCTAATACATAGTATTGTTAAAAATACTGTACTTATAAATACACTGAGACATGAGCAATTTGTAGTTGGCGCCATGCCTTTAATTTTTAAAAAGGAATTTGAATTTTGTACTATGAAACTGAATGTGACAATATTTCTTAGAAAGTCATTTGTTAATTATAAGCTTACAAAATCCTTCACTGCCACATATATAGATGGTGAGGTCAGTAGAATGATATGGAAGAGTATGAATTTTACCAAGAATTCTATTTATACACAGGATCTTAAACATCACATTTCAAATATTAATGGCTTGGCATAAGTTCCTGAGCAACCACCACTGCTAATATTTTATGTATTTGTTCAGTGATTTAATTTCTGTGGTTCCAAATACTTTGCTGTTGGCAATATTTTTAAGTTTCAGATTTGTCCATATGGGGATATTATGATTAAGTCCAGAGAGAGCCATTGTTCATGTTGATCTGGCCTCAAAACAAATATAAGTACCTAGAGTAAATGGTGTCATTTCTTGAATTATAGTCCCAACAGGGTTTTTACAGTTTGATTTTTCTGAAAGGTCTGATATAAGTGCTGAGTTTTTAAACTCTTTTGCACATTAAAACTTACATGTAGCAAAGTATTTTTTCACAACAAAAGCATTGATTTTCAACATTGGAGACAGATATATTTGGCAGCAGATTATGTCCTTTTTTCTTTGTAAACTCAGGTTATATCTGAAATACCTTTGGCTATACTAATTATAGCATAGCATAAAAAATTATCTGCAAGGAGGTTTTTTCTCCTTCTTCAGTCACCCTAGAGCTTGAAAAAGACTGAATCAGCAGTCCTTATAATCAGGCATACTAATTTAATGTAGAGACAAAGTCAGAAAGACCAAAATGCACAATGAGGTACAACTAGTAAACAACATAAAATCCATGCAAAGAAACTGCATGAAAAACTGAAAGAGAAAAGAGGTAATGACAGATGGTATAAAAAATATGTATTTCTTTCATTGAAGCATTAGCTGTAAGTTCATGGGTAAATATCAGTAATGGCAAGCATACAATGAGGAAATGAAAAGGTTAAAGATATCTTTGGTTTACTGGTCCTGATGAACTTTTCATTTCCCTGCTTCAGACACAGCCTGAAAACCCTGCAGTCATTAGAATTGGAGAAGATTTTTCAAAGGGTCTGTGCTGAGAAGAGTGAGGAGGAGAGCTGGGATGGAGGGTGAGGGGATTACATGAAGGCCAGTTTGCCTGGGAAAATACAGAAGATACAAAACAAAATAGGTTAAGTAACAGATAACATGGGATTAGTCATTAACAGCCTTTTAAATAATGAAGATTTATTTAACTCATTTGCAGGAAAACATGCTCTCTGAATAGAGGAAAAATAGTAAATACAATAAAAATCCTGAATTTAATAAAGCTTTAAGCGATATTCCTAATAACACTCTCATAAGCAAATGGGGAAAATAAAGATACTTGAATAGTTGGTAAAGAGTTACTGAAGATGAGTGATCAAAAGCTTATTAGTCTGAGAGGATATAACAGGGCAGGATATATTTTCTTAGATAAAAAATGGAAAATAGGCTATTTTGCAGAACGTATGTACAGAGTTGTAGTGCCATTTCTGGGACAAAGCATTTTGAAAATGAAAATATTGCACATAAGTCTTAGTAGCTGTGCCACTATATGTTTTCACCTTAAGGCTTTAACTTGAGACTTTGGGACATTAAGTTTTAGGAAAGAGCAGATGGAAAAAACACAGAAAATGAGAACAAAACCTCAGGGTAGATCTATGTTTTCTGTGAAGTAAAGTAGCCCTTGACTGCCTCCAAAAAAAGTCACCTTTAATGGAGAGCAAATCTGCAAGGTCTCTGCTGTATTTGCCCACCTGTCCCTCCAGGGATGATCAGATGTTGCCCACAGTTTTCAGGCTGCCCACTGAGTGATGGTATGGCATCAACACAGAGCTGCCTGAGAACTCCTGAAGTGAAGTGTCGAAGTTTACTCTAGCCAAATTCTGCATCATTCAATGAGATTCTATTACATTGTAATAACCAGAAAATAGACTCAGTAAAATCAAGCAAAATATTTTCTTTTTTGGAAGGAAATCAGTTTTTGCATCTCTTTTGCATCTCTTTTGCTAGTTTTGCACTAGCAATATTTAGAAAATTCTAATTCTACTGTCATAGCAGTGTAGCTCCCTATATGGGAGGACACCTGTATTTTACCTTACCACAACTTAAAGGGATTAAAATAATCATGCAAATACTTATACTCTAAAATAAAAACATCTTCTGGGGTTAATTGAAAATATTACTGTTTTAGTTGTAAAATTTTCCAGGTGGACACATCACCAGTAGTTCTTTCAAACCCTTAATTGCTGTTGAACATTGCAAATTTATAACTTTCATCTTTTTGATCTGAAGGACACAGTGAGGAAGCCATAAAAATGCAGAAATATAGTGGTCTGATCAGCAGTAATAGCTGCATTTTAAGAATAGTAGAGTAGAATATGACTGGCTTTCTCTGATCTGCTTTAAAAAAATGTTTAGTTTTGAGTTCTATGAAAGTGCATGGAAATCCACTTAAGCCCTTCAAGATTTTCAATTATTTTGAATTATCATAATTGATATATTGTGGTTTTAAGGTACGAAATGGTGCGTCATGCATCAGATTTTCTTATATGCCTAGCCTCTTGTAGAAACTAATTTGTAAGACCCATATGAGCTTGGCCCAGCCTGTCATGGAGCTCTCTAGTTGTTTCTTAGCTTGCAATAATTTATTTTATTCCCTAACAGCTCTGAAAGAGTTCGATGTAGCTCAAGGATATTCTATTATGGCCCTTTCCCAAGATAACCTCATTGCCAAGGGCAGGTAGGAAAATGAGGAATGCAAGGCTTCCTGTAATTTCTCTCATAGAAGTTGCAGTCAGTTTCAGCAGTGTAAAATTTAAAAAAGGGAGTGAGATACAGTGGGCATGATAACTTAGCCTATGTCTTCTTTCATCTTTCTGCAAGATTGTTTTTTCCAATTTACATGGCAAAGGAAAATATCAGGAATACTATGATATTCTCTTCCTCACTTTATATTGGACTTTGTCCACGTAGGCATTGCTTCTTTCAGGAAAGGACTGTCTTTATTATCATTATCAACTTTAGAGTTGTGAGGTAAATTCAGTTCTATTCACCAAAAGTCTAGTTTCTGTGGAAGAAATGAAGCCAGCTTTTGGTGGATGAATGATTTCAGATATTAAAAAGATAAGGGCAAAGTTATTGGTCTGAAGTAATAGTTACATGAGACCATGCTTAATGGTTTCATACAATTATCTGAAATCTAGGAGCATTTTTGTAAGCTTTAGTATATTAAAAACACTCAATGAGCATTTGCTACACTCACTTTAATGCAGTTACAATAACTCCATGATTATGTTGAGGAATATTCATCCCTATTTCATTTGATCATCTAAATTAAAAGGATTTTTGGATAATCCTATGGTCATTCAACCTGCTTATATTACTGGCATACCTTTTGGCTTGTGGATTAGTTTAAAGGAGCACTTCTTTATTTTTTAGATAATGTGCTGCAGATTACTTTGAAATACATGTATCTCCAAGTTAAAGTAATATTGGAAAATACACTGTTCATTTGGACTTTTAAGTGTTTGCATAAGAAACTGTTATGATCATGTTTATTCATCTTGAAATTTAGAGGTGCATAAAGATAATAGAGGAACATTGATGCCCTATTTTTCTCTATGAAGAAAAAAAAAAGTGAATCATTCATTCAAATTTATGTTGTCTTTTTCCAGGCATTCTCAGTCCTGTTAGTTATGTTGGGAGCAAAATGCTGAAAATACAGTCCTCTGTCTGAAATGGGACTATTCTCACATGGACCATGATAATTGGGCCTGTGCTGAAATACTGCTAATTTTCTCCTTCCATTTGCTTTCTCCAAATGCAGAACAAGGCCCTTTATTAAACTAGTAAAATTGTCTGTAAAATTTCCTGGTGGTAAGAGTAGCTTGCTTCCATTCAGCCATGCCCTGATAGTAGGTTGTCCATGATAGTTGACAGTCTTGTTGATAATAGATTATCTATGCCCAACAGTGTTTTCACTGTCTTTATCTACTCTGATCAAGGAATGTGTCCTTGATCCAAGTAGATACAATAGGACTCCCATCACCCCCAGCACAATAGGAAACATCTTTAATAAGGGTATTACTTGGGTAGCAAGGGTCCTAAGTTACTGCTGCTCTCAGAGGTGTGATTATGATATGTAATATAGAAGCTTTCAAAAGCCATTTTGCCATTTAATCCATATGTTGTGTTCTAAAGGAAGGAAACTTTGCAGTACTTACTTGATAATAACTAGTTCAACCCACACTAACCAGAGACCAGTTTGCCAAGACTCTATGATGAAATGACACTTTGGAAGGAGGGCTAGTGGGTGCCCTTCTAGTGATGTGGTTTAAATGGAGAAAACTCCATCCGTATGTTTTGGGTAATCAGCCACTCTGATACTGTGTGTGCAGGAAAATGGAACAACATCACTCTGGTGCAACTTCTCATTGTCTCCACCATCGCCTTACTATGTGAGCCCTTCAAAAACAGAAAGCCAAGAATCTGAATCTTTAGGACGTATTTCTACATGCAGAGCTGTCATTTGGCTTCTGGCAAGGCCATGCTGACTCTTAGCAGGTGCCACAACCTTCATTTCTTTTGGAAATCTATTGCCTTATCATAGACAACTGTGAAGAATAAAGATTCATACTGTGACCATATGATTCTCACACAGATTGCAGAGCAAAGCTGTAGAAAGATTAGAAATGGTAAAGAAGTGCTGCTTTCTGATTTGGACAGTCTCCAAATTACTATTGACCCAGCCCAGAGCATGTCTAGATGAAAAATGAATGTGCAGCTGTCCATGTCCTAGTGTTCCCTCCAATGAGTAAAGGATTTATCATGAAAGTTATATTAAAAATCATTAAATGACCTTCTGTTATGCAGACAAACCTAGAGCTTGAAAATTTGTAGTTCTGAACAGTCCTATTTACTGTATGTCCTTAGGGATTTTTTTGTTTGTTTTAACAGCATGCAGCTTGACAGAAATACACTACCCAAAAAGGGATTAAGGTATATATTTTTTTTTTTGAACATGACTGCTGCTTCTCTATTTTCCTGTAACCTTTTCTACACTGCCTTTATTTTTCTTTCTCCTTTTGTTGATCCTGTTTACAACAGAGTTCTTGGAATTTCAATTCAAACCAGAAAATGTAAATTTTAACAATGGACTTTTTCTTTCCACATCTGCCTAAGGAATAAATCTTGTTTCAAAATATGCTATGGAAAGCAAATGCTATTAGGGAACATTTCCTTATGCAATGAAACTTAAAAGGCATTGAATCCATTGGAGAGCTTCAAGAGACAGAACAAGATATTTATGCAATTCAGTAGGACTAATTATTGAAAACATGGAGAAAAATGAGGATTTAGAGGTGGATGTGACTTGAACTCATGCAAACACTCATGCAATTTGAACTGGAGGGCTGTTAACGGGTAGGGCTAGAAAATACCAATTTTACTATTCAAGGTTTGTAAGTATAAAATGCATGCTGCTCCGTACAGTTTTCTTGGTCCTTATCCAGCAATACACACAGTCCAACTTTGCTGCTAACTCTTCACTAAATTCTGTCTTCATCACAGAAAACAGAATTTATCCACCCTCTTCTCTCCTGGATGGTTAAAAGAGTGTATCATTAGGTAACTAGGCTGGTCTCATCAGGCATGGAAGCCCATCTCCCCAATCCAGGGAAAAGATTTGGCAAGCAAGGATATATGTGTATGCACACAAACATACTGCAACTTTCCAATAACTGAAATTGCACCATTAAATCTCATGAGTAATGAATAAATATTTATGAAATTTTAAGATCGTGCTAAACTATTGTCACTATAATGTACCTTCTGATCTTCTACACTAGCTGTTTCTTAATAAGAATTTAGTAAAATTTCCTATCGTCACAAAGTAATCCCTTTGATTTGGAGGGAATGGAGAAGGTGGAAGACATGAAACGCATAATGGGGACCTTGCAAGGATACAATGGGATGATCAAGGTTTGTGGAGGTACAGCTGTAATGGTGGCTGAAAGCTGAATGTGAATTGGAGTGGGAAAACTGCTTACAGGCATATGAGAATGATCAGCTGGCCCAGAAAGAAACAAATCAGTTTAATGGGAAGAGATCCCAGTCCAAAACTCAGATGCTGAATTCTCATTTTGCTATCTTTCCAATCTGATAACCACTCAGTAACTCTGGGCTCTACACATTTATAGGCAAAGATCATAGCTGTCTTTTTGAAAGGAGAAAGGAAGTAAATATTTAATAAGGACAAGATGGTTTACTCCTGTAAAATATCATACAACAACCCCAAGCACAACACAAGAACTTACATGTTCATTTAATCTTCTCTCTAAGCAGAAACACTTGTGCTTCATAAGCCTCAAGCCAGAATATCAGAATCCCTTTCTGCTTTGCTGTTTTGGGGAACACTGATGGCTCATGACAGTAGGGAAGAAGGTGCTCATTTCTTGTCTGAATGTCTGATTTCATTGTATGAATAAAGCAGACTATTTCAGACATTGCTGAAAACAATCTCTTGATTAAGACCCACACTGCCTGTATATTTTAATGTTTAATCACTGCCAGAATTGCCTTTCTTCCAGGTCAGCCAAGGCTGGAGCAGTGAATTAACAGTTCTCCCTCTTAGCCCACATATCACATTGCACAAATTTTCTTGGTTTACCATAGGAAGCAGTTGATGAATTATTTGATTGCCAAACTTCTTCCTTCCAGAGAACTTGTTTCTGCTAATTGTTTCTTTTTCCTGTCCCTTTACCTCCCCTCGGTTTGGGGCTGGACATAAGGTCAGGTAGCATTCAGAGTGGCAGACCACATGCCTATGATCATGAGTAGCTGTCATTACCAATGCAAACTCCTTTTTCAGAGTTGTTGCTCTGTTTCACTCCTGTTGTCTAATCAGTTGCCCACGTGATATGTGCAAGATGTCATTTTGTAAGTGGCTACTAACATTCCTTGGCTTCTGTTCTGTCCGTTCCCCATCCTAACCATACAGCTTCCAAGCTTTTGCATTAACCTGTACACTTCCTATAGCTTTGAAGTTCTTTTCTGTCAGCTCAGTTGTCTGTCTGCTATGGTTTATCATCCTGTCTCTTCAAAAGAAAGGAATGCTGTTTTGAGGAGGGGGATGAAGAGTAAGGGGGGGTTGAAGTCCTGTATGTTTTCTGTTGTAACCCAATGGTAAATTGTACCTAGTTAAAATCCGTGATGATAATCTCTTGACTAGATTTGATGTTTTCCTAGGGATTTGTTCTATCTAACTGGTGAAGGGTATTTATGTGACAGGTGTTTCTTTCCAAGACATCACCTTGTCATTGTCTTGAGCATGTCAGCTGTGGTTTTTCAGATATACACCGTCATCCCGGCAGACAAGTCAGGAGGAAGGCAAGGAATGGCTACGCTCCCACTCAACTGGAGGCCTGCAAGACACTGGCAGTCAGTCCCCGCTTGTTTCTCCCTCAGCTATGTCTTCGTCTGCAACTGGAAAATATCACTTTTCCAACCTGGGTAAATGCTGTTTCCCTTCACTGTTTCTCCCCCTCTGTAACACAACCATAAAATTCAACTGTACATATTTCTCAGTCTGCCAGACTAGGTGGTTTATTTTTAACATCTTCATCACCATATTCTTGTACTCCATTAATGAGGGGAAACTCACAGTGTTGTTAATGAAGTGGGACGAGGTACCACCTTTTTTGCACAGAGGAAAAAAAAAAAAGCACAGATTCTTTATGACTTGATCAAGGAGATAAATTTTGAGGGACAGGTGGAAATTAGCTTCTAGTTCAAAGCTGTCCATCTTTTAGGTTTCACAGTCAATAGGATTCTTTGTAGTGATTTAGTGAATCATTGCATTTTTCCGACATAGAGATTTGCATTGAGATAGACCTTCAGTAGCTGGACCTGGCTATAACTGCATTATGCCCAATCCAAATCCTAACCTTGAATGCAATATAGTATTTTGGGATGTGAGTCACATTGCAGTTTTATTTGATTACAAACCAAGTTTTAGATTTGATTCTTCTGAATCTTGTTTCAAATTAATCCAAGACAAGTTTATTTTTTATATATGATTTTATTTCTTTCTTTAATTCTGAATATAAACCACTTAAATACACTGCACTTACACATACCTAGGTTCCCAATGAGCTTTTCATGGTTTAGGCCCTTACTGAGGAATTAATAACATCCTTTGAGGCATTAACACTTCTATCACTCTGTCACAGCTTATGGCATCTATAGGTTACGATCACTATTTATAGGTTTGATCAGATGTACTCATTAGTCTTTGTTACATACAGGAAAAGAAGTCAAGTTAAGCTACTTTTAAAATTTAATTTGGATCCTGGCTAAACAAGCCACTGCTTTGAATTTTCCTCCTGTAGTTTTAGACATAGCTCTTTATAAGCAGTATTTTTTCACTATAATATCTTCTGTTTACAGTTATCTCCTTTTCTTTTTGTTCATAGTTCCTGTGAACTCACAATAGAGAGAAATAAGATCGTGGGGTTTAAAATTTATTTTTTCATTGTCCTTTGCTTTTTTTTCAGTTTTATAGCCCTGTGGAATAATTTGCTCTCACAACACAGCTGTTCTGGTAGTTTACAACTTAGGACACATCTTGGATCATCTAAAATAGAAATCCAAACACTGAGGCTGAATTAGGCTAGACAGTTAGCTTTTTCTTCTAGGCATTGAGATTGTGTGGTCCAGGGGAACCATATCCAGGCTTTCCTTCCTAATGGTAAAAGAACTTTATGAAGGCTTAAAGCAGGTTCATCAGTGTTGTTCTTGATTTCAACCATGTCTGACTACAGCTGTTTATTAGGATGAGATTCAACTGAGGGCTGTGCATGAATTTTTAACCTAATATAGTGGTACGTACTCCTGAAAATCAAAGGATAAATGTCTTTCATATGCAAATAAACTTTGGTTTTAACAGCAGTCAGTAATACAGGTATATAACAATAAAATACAGATACTGATTAATTAGAAGAACTGCTTATAAAAATACTTGTGACCTCTTATTACTTTTTAACTTTTGAATCTCCCCCACTGATTTTGTGTCTTGGGCTGCCAAAGGGACACCAGTGTTAGTGTTACCATGTGTTTTACAGGATCAATCTCATCCAGCTCCAGCTCCTTTGAGGCCATATGCTTCACCTTTTTGTTGTAGCTTTAAATATAGGAATAAAAGCCTTTCATTTTCTTAACAGCATGAAGTCCTCCTAACCATGCTAGTCCTACATTACAATTTTGTGCAGAACCAAAATTCACTTATTGGAAATGTGCTTCATTAATAAAGCTTTTTATTCCAGTGAGTCCAACCAACCTGTCACAATTTAACCTTCCTGGGCCCAGCATGATGCGTTCAAACAGCATCCCTGCACAAGACACTTCTTTTGATCTCTATGATGACTCCCAACTGTGTGGCAGTGCTACTTCCTTAGAAGAGAGACCACGAGCGATCAGTCATTCAGGTTCATTCAGGGACAGCATGGAAGAAGGTAAGACTGAATAACTACTTAGATCGGCAAACATGTCCCAAAATAGATGTCCAAAGGGTAATAAAATTTTAAAATATTTCTTCTGCACCCTGCACCATAGAAATTGAAATGATTTTGTGAAGCTTTTATTAATCTTGTTGAGTTGGACTCACAAGCTTTCCTTATCCTAGAACATGGAAGGTATTACTTTCACCCATAAACAATACTGTATGTATCTCATACATGTACAAATCCTCTTACAAATCCTCTGTCAGAAATTATGGAGAAAAGGAAGCCATTCTTGGAGAATTATTCTTTTTTCCTTTAAATGCGAAGTGTCTGAATGTACCTTGACTACTGTGTTTCTCTGCTTTCTTAGTCCTAATTCTCTGCTTCCTTTTTTTCCCCCAAAACACCAGTGCTACTTAGCACCTCCTTTCTTTTGTAGTCATTTTATCTCCCCACTTTCCTACAGCCTCCTACAGCAAACACCATGCGAATGTCTGTATTGAATTTCTGTAATTTAAACTGACCCCACTACTTTATGCAGATTATTACTGTCTGCTTTCTTTAATGCTGTCTGCAACATCTGGAACTTGGTGAATAATTTTTGGTTCGGTTTTGGGATTTGCTCTTTCATCCACAGAGAACCTGGCAACTCCTAATTAAATGCAGTGTAACATTTTCTTCTGACTAACATTTCTGGTAAATCTGATTATTTGCAGAATACCTATGAGTGCAAAGCCCTTACACACTTTAATTAAACAAAAGAAGACAACTGAAATTCCATGGAATTCATTCTATAACACTCATCTTGTTTACTGCTAAGTGATGACAATGTAGGTTATCTTTATAACAGGCAAATAAAAAAGTCTTGCCTTAGCCACAAAGGTCACAGTTACAAGATAAAAGGGGGTGAAAAGTCCTAGATAAAACAACAGACAAATAATGCTTCTGCTGTTTGATTCCTTTTACTGTATTTTAGATGGTATATCAGGCAGACATCTGGGTATGTAATACTAGCAGTAGGGTGCAGGACAACTCAAGCTGTGAGTTGTCAGCACAGAGAGGATGGCTGACTGCACAGAAGGATATCACATAGTTCAAGGACAGAGCTGACTACAGACCCTTTTCTGAGGAACATAATTATCAAGGAAACACTGGAAGAATAACAGAGAAAACAAAGCAATTTATGCATAGAAAAAGAGGTGTTAAGTGTAGAATTTCAGTAATGGGTCACCAGTGGGTTTGATGAAAGCTTTTTCATTGGTTATGTTTCATATCCAGCTGGAGTAGATAACCATGATCAACCTGAGTAAATGAAAGTCAATGCAGCAGTAATAAACAGTTTTCTGCAGTTTACAGTCATTAGAGATTAACATGAAATGATGCTGTTAGAAGGTCAAATGTATTTTAAGGTAGTATCTGTGAAGAAGATTGAAACAAACAAGTGAGATAATGCACAGAACCACTGTTTATGAATACAGAATGGCAGTTTAACTGAGGCATTTAAAACAGAGACTGAAATCCAAGCATACTTTGGAAGCCACTCCATTTCAATGATCAGTGTACCACATTTCTATAAATATAAAACTAGATTTAAAGTCCATTTGGCTAATCTGAGTAATCTTGAAGTGTCTGTTTTTTGCATACAGGTAGCAATTAAAGCAAAATAGTTTTTATCAAACCCCAGCAAATTGCAAATATCAGATATATATCTTGTGAAAAATAAGAATAGGTAATTAAATAAATTATCTTCTTTGAAATTATCTGTGGGTATAGCCTTCCTCAGCAGAGTCATCAGAAGCAAAAAGGGGTATTTTTT
This sequence comes from Cettia cetti, assembly GCA_013401135.1. Lineage (NCBI taxonomy): Eukaryota > Metazoa > Chordata > Aves > Passeriformes > Sylviidae > Cettia > Cettia cetti. Next base: position 27,853 of record VZUI01035394.1, on the reverse strand, counting down.
TTACAGTTTTAGTCTTCATTTTCCATTTCCAGGTAGACCAGGAACCCCATTTCTTAAAGTGCAGCCCTGCAACATTCACTCAATGCTCTTGAGGCTGACTCCACTGAGGATTAGGGGAAATATGGCACTACCTCTCACAGTTACCTGTTCCCATGGACTATTAACTACACAGGTCAGCATTGCTGAGGGAAGCTTGGGAGCTCACTGCACATAATGTGAGCTGTTTTCTAAAGTGTGGACTGTCACTAAAATCATTTGCTCAGCTTAGGACAGGTGTATAAACAGCTCGATTTCTGGTTTCTCTGAAGAGTGTATTTATCAAGTGATTTCTTGTCAAAGCAACAAAAGTGATGCTTGGTTTGCTGACAATAATACAAAATTACATTGGCTCACTCACCTGCCCCATATACAGGAAAATGATTTTTTTCTGTATAGGATAATCTTTCTAAATGCAGGGAAATCTATCAATAGCTATTCTATTCTAATAGCTCATAATTGCTCCTTGTGGAAAATTGGTTGTCATTTAAAAAAATTGTTTACTTATTGAGCTACATGGGGGAAGTTTTATGCTTTCATCAATATTTCATGTTATTTTCCTTTTCTTACAGTACATGGGTCCTCATTATCACTTGTCTCCAGTACATCCTCCCTCTACTCTACGGTGAGTATCGATATCTTAGAAAAAAGTTCTGCCTGCCTCTGTTCTTGTTCATTATTCGTCAAAATTTCAATACTTTGAGATCTAGAAGAATTAGAATTTTACTTCAGTAAAGTAAGAATGTTTATTTTCAGCTTAGTACTGCTGCATACTATTTTAGACAACATTATTTTCATCTTTTTATGTGAATTGCTTATAAATGTTTTAAATCAGCCAGGATACATTTTGAAAGTTAAAAAAAAAAAGGTGAATGTCTGAGTGTCTCTTTTATAGGGTTCTTGTGCTATCATAGTTGACCATTTTGAGTCATTTTGCCTACTTTCAGCTAGCGCACAACTTAGAAAATTATTTCTATCCTGGTGCTGTTGAGGTAAACTTCTTGAAAACCACAAGATTGTCTTAGGGTAAGGGAGATGTAATTTTAAGTTTAAGTGTCTACTGATTTTTCTTGCATGTGACAGCATTTAGATGTTATTTACAAAGAGAAGAACTACTTTATAAAATTTTAATCTTCATTAGTTAGATTAATTAGACTTAATAATATCTGTTTCTGTCTCCAGATGTTTTTCTGAGTTTGATTTTTTTCTCTATTTTATTTGGTTGGTTTGATTTTGTTTTTTTGTTTTTTTTTTTTAATCTTATGGGGGTTCTTTTAATATATTTTGCATCATTTATTTCTTTGGTTGTTCTTCTAACAGGAAATCATCTGTAGGGGAGCAGTTGAACTTGTTTGAACATTCCCTTGCTGATATGCAGCTTTGCAGCCTCCTCACTCACCACAATTACATGCTGCAGTAGCCCCTTTTCACAGGACAGCAACCCACTTACCTCCCTCCATCCCATGAATTCATGAATAGTGCATGTCCTCTCCGTATTTCCAGGTGTTGAATAGTGTGAGCTGGCATTCCAGAGATGGATTCCTCTGCCCAGAGCCAGCACCAATTCTTGCCTAGGAGTGCCAAGCTCAAGCAGTTTTATGCATTTGTAGCATGTGGTAGCTCTGTCTCAATGCTAAACTCGTGTTAGCTTGCAAAGTATGTTGCATTCATGCACAGTGGTGCCTCTCCTAGTTCTGTTTAATCATCAAAAGGTTCATACAAGGGGATATCTAAAACATCAAGTACACATGCCTTGAGTTTTTACAGGCAAGTTGCAAGTCATTCCAGTCCAGACCAGTCCTGAATTATTTGGAAGCAGGAGAGGGGAGGTGAAGTTGGGAGGTGTAGATGTATATACAGGCTGGCTACATGTTAGGCATAACTAACATTCAGGGTTAAGCTTCTCTTTTACATTTTAGTGGTTGAAAAAAATCTTTAGAACTACATCCCTGTCTATGAGGCACTACAATCAATTTGCTTGGGAAGGTGTGTCAAAAATTATAATTCAAGCTTTGATGTCAAATTTTAGAAGAATTTTAGGAAACTGATAGATTAAATAAATTAAGCTATAAAGTAACACAGGATGCTTTCAGCACCCAGTAATTGAGTAACCCTGAAATACCTGTGCTGTGATGTTGTGTAATGTAGCAAGAATTTACTAACACTTACTATTTTTATAGCATTTTATCTTTCACCATAGTATCTTGGAAATGTTAACTAAACCCCATGATAGTAAAGAATGGTATTTTTCCTGAAAAATAAACTTTAAACTGTTTACCAAGGTTCATACTATAAATATCTTCTGTCTGTGAACTCACATTGCAGCTGGGCGCAACTCCTTAAATAATGGATTATGTAGGCAAGATAATGGAAGCTGCAGAAAAATCTGAAAAGGGCCAGAAAGAAATTAGTATGAAAAAATTACTAGGATTGACTTTTAGCAAGGATTTTTGATCTGAATTTCTACTGCTTGAGCCCTCTGTGAAAATAGTTTAAACTTTTCAGCAATGAATCAAAAGATGATGTACAAGTGGAGTATAGAAACAAAAAAAGTTTAGCATTCAGTATCACATCAGCTGAGTGAAGAAAGTGATGGAATAGCTTCATAGGTTTATCCAAATTAAATGTACTTATCAGATTTCTCAAGCATTGTCTTAAGCCTTAGTGCAAGTGTTTTCTGTGAACTAATCAGAAATTCAGACAAAGTACTAAATGAAGATCAAGACCTTCATGTATAAAATTACCAGAGGATAGCTGAAAATCTTCAAGTTATTTTCTGAAGATTGTTTCTTTGAAAATTAGAATATGAGATACAAAAGAGACATTACATTATTTTCTGCCATTGAATAGGTCCAATGACACAGAAATTCTGCATTCACCACTATTTTCTTATATATTGGCTTTCTTCTTGACTTGCATTTGGGTTTTTCAGGACTTAACTTGCATAGACTGGAAATCTAGCTTGTAGAGAAATGCATATAAAGAGATGTCCATTTTGTTTCACAGAAAAATATACCGTGTCAGCAGATGTAGTAAACTGATTCAGTTTTGGGAATGAATAAATTTAGCCCTGCGAGTAATTGAAAAAATTACGATAGGTTGTCTCGTGTTTCAATCTCCTCCTGCTCAGTAGGTGAAACACTTAAATTTTCACATATTTATTTAATTGCCAATTTCTCGCACTGGCTCTCAGCATTAGCTACACTTTGACTCCCTAGGCTTCACTGATTGTGCTGAGCCATGCTCAGAGGAGTTGTGTAGGGACATGCCGTTTGTACCTCAATATTCTGAGACTTCAGAAAAAGAAAAAATAGTCCTTACAAGGACAGGATCCATGCATATGATGGAGAAGTAGAGTGAGGAAAAGAATTTTTTTTCCTTTTAGAGCCTATTGAAACAATGGCTGAGTCCTGGGTTACAATGGTGTGAGCATGAATTTAGGTAAAAACTGCTCAGATGTATTTGGTTGTCAGAATCTATTTTTTAAGCTAATAGTGTGTCCGAAATCCTGGTCTTTCTCATTCATTTACTTCCTTCACTGTCCACAAAACCTGACTTGTGGAAGCCACCACTCTGAACTCAGGGAGAGGCAATACTTTCTTGTGCATTGAGGAGTTGTCTGGTAACAACATGTAGCAACGCCTTCATCAGCAGGTTTGGTGGTCCAAAGACAATCACCATGTCCCCACATGGCAGTTTTAGGAAAAAAGCCACCAACTCTAATTTTTTTCTTTTGTTGTCACAGAAGAAATCATAAGGGGACATCATCACCTCAGTCCACTTGTGACTCTCCATGCACTACATATTTGATGTAAGAATAATGGGAATAGAATATAATTTTTTTTCTGTAGGTAGATCTCCTGTTTGAAAACATAGATTAGAAAGTTAGTGTGTTACAGTATGTGTGTCACATCAGTGCTGAAAGGAATATTTCATTATACTAAACTATCCTCATATGGTGATGTGTCAGGTATTAAAGTAGTTTCATCCAAAAACATTTCTAAGTGTTGTGAAGGTAAATATCGTAGCATCCCAATCTGTTTAGTGACTACTGACAGGTAATCATGTATGGATAGAGGCATTTTCCAGAGGTCTTCTCCCCTTACACAAGGTAAAGCAAATAAAGAAAATGCATTTCTATTATAAATCATTAAAATCCTAACAGCCCCAAATTAATGCCTATTACAGGCTCAAAGTCAGCTATACTAATTTGTAATAACACATATAATAAGACAGTCTGATGCCAGTGAATCTCCTGAAGAACCCTTACCTTGGATTTTCTTAGTTTCTAGCGTTATTTATAGATAATTTATAGATAATTCCCCTACCTACATTTTCCTTTTACTGCTTACTTCTCTTCCAGACAATGTGGACTGCTTCTCTGAACATGGGCCACTTCAGACCATGGGGTGGATTGATTTTCAGTACATTAACTGATTCTTATTTTATGTTATGAAAATGTTCCTTTTTCATGGTATGCCACTCCTTTCCATTAGAATCCCACTGAAACAAGATTTATCTGTCCACCAAATGTCTCCTGAATAGGACTAATCCAATGCTTAGAAACTGAATGACTTTCAAAGATTTGCCTTAGAGTGGTTTAGTTTCTTAGCTTGTTGAAAAAGGCTGTTGAGTAAAAAGCTTCAATATATGACACAATGCATTGCAATATGGGAAATACCTAAACTTTAAAATAATATTAGCAAATTTAATTGAAAACTTAAGCATGCCTTGGTAGCCCTTAAGATTTTGGTCAGTACTCTGTATGGAAGAAATTACATTTAAATGCAAGTTCCCCTCACTTTCCCCAATGTATGTTTTACAGGTATGCTCTCAACTTCTCTTATCAGGGGTTACTTATTATCAAATTAAGATTTTATGCCAATTGATACCAACATTTCTTGGTATGCAGTAAGACAAACATAAATCTGGGAGTCCTAATAATCATTGCAGCATAAAAGTTTGTTGTGTCAGATAAGGTCCATGCAGTGAGAGCATAGTAAATTTTTGTTTGTATCTTAGAAATGTAGCTGCGGTTTCTACAGTTCTGGTCCTGCTCTCCTTTCTCCACCATTTCATTTTGTCAGTATGCTGGCAAGCTCTTTGGGGTTTCAGCTGGAGCCTTTTCAAGCAAGTTGAAAGGAGTTCAATTTATTGTTTTTACTGGATACCTTCCTTAAATGTAATGGATGCATGAAGCTATTCATTTCACTTCAGTGTAGCTGGCTTTTATGTTCTCTTGCCACAATTATGTTGCACACTGATTCTAAGCCTTTGCTTCTGTGTTTTCTTCCAGGCAGAAGAAAAGGCACATTCAGAGGTAAGAACTTTTCTACATTTTTATACTTCTGTATTGCCTTACATTATTTTATAGCTTATTGTTTATCTACTTTGGCTAAACTGCATAGTTGGTAGGGGAAATACACCCTGTGTTTTTGCAGCACCTTTTAAGCATTGGTGAAAACCTGGTGCAGCTTTTAGTAAACTAGAAGGTGTTTTCTTGGCATTGTGCTGAAGAAAGCCTCCTGGATGTCATTCTGAAAAGATGAAAAGAATCAGAGAGAACTGGGTGTTGAATGGAGGAATTGAGATAGGTCTGATTTCAGACTTAAATACCACTCTGTGCAGGATCTAAGGGATTGTGCAATTCAAAGTAAGGTGCTGCCTTTCAGGAGGAAAAATACTTCAAATGATCGCTTTGAACTTCTCTCCCTCACATTTTGCATTATATTAAATTTCTGAAACTGACCACTTTGATGGACCAGTGCAATGCAGATTGATTTCAGATATAAATCAAATTTGACATGGAAAATAGCTTCTTTCTCCTTACACTGTATAAGAATGGGTGACAAGCCTGGGTCAGCAGCTGGATACAATTACAACCTTTCTCAAAATGAGGTCCTGGTTGTATTAAAAGGGCACCAAAGAGTAGCAGCAATAAAATACAGCACCAAGGGGTGCATTTCCACTTCACAGAGAAGCATGCCTTCCAACTCCTGGATTTATGCTGCTCCTTTTTTTACTGTTCTAATCAAAGAAAAAGTCAGCAAAAATATATTTTGAGGAAATTGAACAAATAAACGTATCCTTCCCTCCTTGCCGCAGTATATTTCGATATAATTTCGTCTAAGGTCACATTTCTTAAAAGTTAAAACAAAGGAGCTAAAGAGGCATGCCATAGCTCAGTAGTGTAAATTACAATTCCTTATTTTATTACCTTTTATATAGGGCTGTATATAGAGATAAACCAATATTTCTTTCTTGTGTGTTTGCACATGATATTTTCTCAGTATCTGGGTCTGCTTGAGATGCTCTTACAGGAGATGTTGAGCAGCACTTCATGAGACCTACCTTTATGAATTTGCAAGAACATGATGAAAGTGTAGCTTAGCTGGAATGTCAAATAATTGCATTTTAAAAGCAAGGAGAAAACTTGGAAAAATAAAAGAGTCAGTCTAGGATGGAGAACAGCTTGATAATCTGCCCCTGAGCTCTGCACTGAGCTCATGTAAATGACTGAGCTATTTTTGTATTGTAGAAGTACAGGAACATGTTCATGTTGCTTGTGCAATATTCCTTATTGGTTTTCATGGGAGTCATAAAACTGAAGTGCTGCAATGGTCTTTACTAGTGACCATAAATGTTCCCTTTCCCAGGCTGGTTTTACCCATTTTACTTATCTAGTCTGGAATAATTTATGTCTGAATATGGAGGGCTCAAAGTGAAACTCCATGCTGTGCTTGATTTCAATACAATGCCAAGAAGTCCCTGTAGGATCTCAAATAGGGTTAAATGAGCTTAAAATGATGTGCAAGCTTCATACTAGGTATCTCCCCCAGCTGAAATGGAAACAGATCTTTTTCTTAAGGATTCTGTTTTTCCTTAAAGGATAAAGGAGTCTTGAGTTAATTTTCATGTCAACAAGCAGATTTAAAGCTACATTTTTTTTTTTTAAAGTTGGCAAGCAAGTTTCTGAATACTATATAAGGCTTAAAGAGGTTGCATGTTTGAATTTCAGGGACTGTAGGAAGCATATGTTAGAGAAAAAAAGAAACACTATTTTTCCTCAGCTAACTTTAGACATCCTTAAGGAAAAAATCTGTGTCTGAGGTCGCCATCAAAGCCTCCTTCCTGCCAGTCAGTGTGGGAGTACATATGTCATGTTATCTTAGTCTAATGTAGACATTCAACGTATGCTGGTTGCATCATGTCTACAGTCAGGCAGAGTGAACCTCACCCAAATGTACTCATGTTTTAAAACCTCAGACCACATCCAGGGTGGCTCTTCTGGATTGCACTAAGCATATGTTTGGAACTTACGGGATTTGGCAAAAAACCCATGACATTTCTCTTGCAGAGGATAGTACATACAAAGTAATTAAGCATTTGCCCATATATGCTCCCTTAACTGGAATTCTGGCTCTTACCACAGTTAAGTGATAGAAAACAGTCGGAACAATACTAAGAGACAGCTTTTAATAGCTTGTATTTCTGGATAGTTCTGAGATTAAAATCTGAAGCTAAGACATTGTAAATCTATTGGTGATCTCTCTAGAAAGCACACAACCATAACCACAACAAAAATAATTGGTGAAATACTGACATCAGTCTGTTGTTTCTCTAGCAAATTCAGAAACTACGAAGAGAGTTGGTTGCATCACAAGAGAAAGTTGCTACCCTTACTTCTCAACTTTCAGCAAATGTAAGTATTTTTGCTTGTGATGATAAGTAGTATCAATGAATACATTATCAATACCTCTTACTCAACACATATTCTTGGAGATTTTTACTATTTATTTATATGGGGGGTTTTTTCCAAGTTAATGACTTCATTAAATTTCCATATTGCCCCAGCTTCACGTAGAAGTAGTCTTGTGGAAATGGAAAGTAGACAAATGAAGAGTAGTAAAAATGGAGAGTTGCCACACTTCAAATGTGACAGTCCTATCCTGTTCAGTTTCACCCTTTTCTTAGAACCAATTATAAAAAAAGGCGAGAAGTAAGGAGACACAACCAAAGGCATGATTTGTATATTCTAATAGAATTCATTAGAGTTTCATTTCAAAAAGACAAATCCTGCAAGATGCACTCTGGTCTGAAGGGAAGCACAGTGTGTAAGTGTATATAGAAATTATATGCTACAAAACCAGTGCTGATAAATAACTAATTGAAACTGAGCTATTTCACAGAGAGTTTCCTTGTGTTCCTTCCAATTGACATATATTGCTAATATGAGTTATGGAGCATGTTATCTGACAATAATGCCAGATACAGAATGCAAGCTACAATCCTGTCCAGTTTGCTGTGGTTTCAGGTGACATTACTGAACAATCTAGTATTGTGATTTTTAAATGCAATTCAGACTATAATTATCGTTACTGCTGTGAGAGAAATCTGAGATGCAGATAGAAGAATGTATTGTTCTGCAGTTCAAGAAAGCAGTTTCCTGATACCTTGGGCAGCCCATACAGTGCCTTTCTTTGAAGTGTAGGTGTCCTGAATATTTAGATTTATAAATGCAGCTGATTTTAAAGAAATTATTTCATGTTGTGATAAAATAATCTGTAGCTCTGTGAAAGCAGCTTGTTAATGTGTGACTTCCGTACACGAAAATGTGGAAGAGCTCTGCTTAGCACTTTTTTCTCTGTTCAGATGGCTGCAGAGCACCTGTGGATATTTGTACATCTGCAGCAGTGTAGGTTGCCATTCTCTTCTGAGTACTGAGAATGAACAATTGAATCAGAAGATGCGGGACATTGCGATGTTTGTAAACTCAAAATCTGGATTCCGAGTTGGGTTATTCATTGGAAAATGTATAGCTAGAATAGCCAGAACATGTATATTGGGAATGGGGTTCCTTCACTTATGTGTCTTAGACACTGATCTTCCTCTCTACCAGTTTGGGCAGTTCTACATACACAATCCTTAGAGCAATAAACTAAAACCCACACTGAGAGGTCAGAAGAGCTAAATTAGCATGCTTTTTGTAGGTGTGTTTGCTAGTGAGTCTATTGTTCTCTGCAGGGCACTTTTCTTTCCACCGCAAATGCAGAGATGCAGCAGCTCTGCATGGAAGTGGGGAGCACAGGGAGGTGATTCCTGGCTGGGCTTGTGACACAGCACAATCACAGACATGCCCACATCTGCTCTGAGCACCCTGGTGTTATCCAGAGGAGTTATCCAGCAAGCCCCTGATTTAATGAAAGATGTGTCTCCCCACAGTCAGAAGTTGGACTTAGATGATCACTAAAGGTCCCTCCCAAGCCAAACCTTTCCATGATTCTAAATAGAAATGTAATATCAGTAAAACTGTTTGCCTTTGGTGAGCTTGTGCTCAGTGCCTGTTCCACGTGATAACTCAGGCCCCGGCACCACTCTTCTCTTTACTCTGCAGACAGGAACACAGTTATCCCTTCTCTCCTTACATTGGCTTAGAACAGAAAACACCAGCGTGTTCTTTCTAATTTGGTGAAAGGGAGAGTTGAAAGATTGCACCATCTCCATCACTTTTCAGTTAACCCAGAAATGCAGTAATCTATAATATGACAAAATATAGAAGTGCAACACAGTGAGGATGTCAGAGCTTTCTCTGCAGCTGAGGAAATGAAGTCATTATCTTGTTTGTTTGGACCAACTGTGTCCAATCTCTCCTCAGTCTTATTTGGAAGTCCTTCACTATATCTCTGGCCAGTATGTCTTTCTATTAAATAAACACCATACAGGATGGTTTCTAATAACATTACTTATTCTAGACAAATTGTCAAAGCCATTCTGTCAAGTTATGATCAGATTTGAAGAAATTGAGTCAAGTTAAAAATGGGTATTTTGGCTTGGTTTTCACTCAAACTAAATGAGCTGCATGGGTAAGAAGTAATTTTGGGTTGATCAGTATAAATCAGATGGGATTGTTGTTCCTATATATTGCCTCTGGGCTTCTGAACTGCTAGCAAGAATGCTTTTCCACTGATCTAACTGTAAAGGCAGCATGTTCAATAGGATAGCTAAAATAATATATGCATAGGCATCTGGTTTTGCCTATCCAGAAGTACCACATTTGGTTAATTTAATTATGTTCATTTTACTGTTATACACCTTCTAATCCATCTCCATGGAGATTTTCTTTAAACTCTAAACCTGTAAGCAATCCTAAGGCTGATCCATTTTGCACATACATTTTTTAAATGATACAAGAGATTTCCTCTTGCCAAATCCCCAACATATAGAAATTCCTTCAAAATTAAAATTTTCAGGAGCATGAAACTTACCGGCTCTCCAGACATGAGCAAAATAATATTCACAATTAATACCATCTTAAAAGAAAAGTAGATACTACTGGATATTGGGAGTAAATATTTTTGGCAGGGTGTTCTCATGAGATACATACTTTACAAAACCAAAAAATTGAAAAGTATTCTGGAATAAACCTGGTCCTGAGTTCATTCTCTGCTGCTTCTGGTACAGAACTTGTAAAGTATTAAAACAACACTTCCACATGAATCCAAACAAGCAAAAGAGACTGCTTAAATGTTTGACTTCTTCTATGAGTCCTTCAAGAGCTTTATGAGAAGAAGTTCACAAAGTATCTCTTAGACATCAGAAGTAAAATCCAACTTGAAAGCAGAGAGTATATTCAACTATTTAATTGTGATAGAACCACTGAAATTTAGTCTGCTTAGAGAATTGATGCTAAAATGCCAGTTATTAAATACTTTTCATAAAAATTCTGAGAGTTATTTACAAACAATTGATTTAATGTGGCAAACGTATGGAAAACATAAATTGCTTTCTAAATTTCATGAACTTGTACTGCCTTAGCAATGCATTCCTGGCATGTATTCATTTATCATTTGTTTTGTAGTCTAAAAGATATATTTCACCAGTCACTGCCTTTTAAAGGAGAAATATTCCTAATCACAAAATCTGGAATTTATTCTCAGAGAAGAGAAGAAATCAAATCTCTACGTGGATAATACTAGTGTACTAGTATTCATTCATAGTACTCATCTTGAGTCAAGTTTGCTTGTCAGTAAGACTAAAACTTGAACCAACATTAAGTTTAATTCAGAAAAGTTTGATCACTGCCTGTCTTGTCTGCCAATACATCTGTCTCTGGCAGACAGAACTGTATGAACAGTGTATCTTTTGTGGTACCTTTGCTAACCAAAAAAATGCTCTGTCCTTTCTGATGCTTTTACTTCAAATGCATTCATCTTAGCATTAGTTCTTAGCGTTAGTCCAAAGCACCTCATAACTTGATACCTTCACTGAAAATAGGCAGCACTTTTTGCCTTGCTGTGGCTTGGAGAAGGAAGCTGTTAATAGCCATAAATCTTGTTCCCTCATAGTTCATCTCCATGTGAATTTGTTAGCATTTCCCCTTGTTGAACTGAGCAAAAGTATTGTACGTGACTGAAAAAAAGAGCATCTTATTCCAGCTCATTTCAACACTATTTGTGCCTTTCTTTGCTTCTCCATGGAAGACTGTTGGTGACATTAGTACATCAGTCATTAAAAGACTGGCAGGTTGAAATTTGACCTATTTAATACCAAAATCTGTCAATTGGAAGTTACAGCATTTCTCAGGCATTATTGAAAACTCTGCTAAATTTTTTTTATTTGCTTTCATTTGTTGTCCAGGTTTTGTTGGCTGCACTGAAGTAGTATGCTTGACTTCAGCAGCTTATTTCATTTGATTAACCCCAAAGTACCAGTGTTTTTCCTGCATATGATTAAATTCAAGCTGGGTCCAGCTGTCGTTTGGATGCTTAATTTACAGACTTTCTCTGAGATTCTTGCTTCACCCCTGGCATCTGTCTCACTGTGGCTGAAGGGTAAATCTCAATACTAATTCAGAAAGGGTCTGTTTTCAGTGCAGAAAATGTCCAGCCAGCAGACTCTGTATGTGACTGACAAGGGCTCAAATTCCAGTGAGCAGCCTGACCCAGCCTGTTCAGAGGGACTTTGATCAGTGCTTTGTACTGTATAAAGCTGAAGGGTGCTTGCTTGCACGCTGTAGTAGAGCCAGGATGCCAGTAGAAAGCAGAGGGGATTTGCTGGCTAATGCTCTTGTTTGGCCAGCTCTGAACCGCTATCCTACAGCCAAGCAACAAGATGCTAGCAGGCAGCAAACAGAAAAGGCCACCAGATGTGCAGCTGCTGCCTGCAATCAGCCCCATCTCTTCCGGCCTTTCACACCTCCTCTCATTCAGCCGTGTCAGGTGGGAGGAACTTTATTTATTTACCTTTGCTTTATAAATCTGAATTCCACAGGTCAAATCCCAAAGTGTGCTGGAAGACAGATGTTTCATATGTGAATGTTATTTTCAGGACAGGCTGTAAACCTGAGAGCTGAGGTCTTTGGAATTGCCTGACTGGGATAGTTTACTAAGGAAATGTTTAAAATCATATCTGTCATCTTAGCATGAAAGTCATTCCCTAAGCATACATCTCTTTGACTATTTCCAATGGACATTTCACATGTGAATAGAAGTTAAAATTAATTTGTACTTGAAGGATATCTACAGATTAAGAGCTGTACATCTGTATATCTAATATGTATGTTGTGTTAATGATAGATATATTTTGCTGCAGGCATACTTAAAGTAATGCCCAGTTGCTTAACTTTAATTCCAGGATGTCTTTTTTCAAGTACAAATACTGCATTCAGTTGTGAAGACATATTTTTACGTTTGAATCAGCATTATATAAAGCACATGTAATATTCAGGCTACTCTGAATATTGCAATGATGTGTGTACTCCATGAATGAAACTACTGAATCTAACAGAGAGATTTCTAAGGTATGAGAGACTGGCTGTGTCTTTAAAAAAAACCACAAACAAACAAAACAATTCCTAAATATTTTTACAAGAATGAAAGAATGGAAACTTTTGAATAAATTAAATCATCCTCAGAAATTGAGGATTAGCAATCCAATCAAAATAAATTACCAAATTTTTAAGTGTAAAAATTTCTAATGAGAATTTTTAATTTCTGATGAACATTATGAAAGACACAGATACTTTTTTCTCTTTGCTTTAATTGTTTCAGGAATTGTTCTGCATTTAACTGTTGAAATGTGAAGCCTGATCTCAAATGGGAATGTATGCAAATACATGTATTTTATATATACTTCAACACACATATAAGTATACTGATAATTTAGCCTTTCTCAAACTAAATTTCTTATTCTGTTGTATAGTATTTCTATAGGGAAAAATCTGTTAAAGATTTCAAGAAGGAGTTCCCTAGACAGCTGAATAAATGAATATTAGCTACCATGGAGAAAGACAGAACAGTTTATTACTCTGAATGTAAAATTAATACCTCAGTAGAAGAGTTCTGTCTTGTAATAAACATTTAAAGTAATGAAAAATGATATTAAAAGGGTTTTTTCTTGAATGATTTTTGGTCGATGGGACTTTGAATTACATTTCTTTATTATTAGCAAATCAAGACCTAATAGTCTTTATTTAAAATGAGTTAGGAAAAATGCATCATCTTGATCCAATTACATTTATGAAGCAAAAAGCTTGGTATAATATTCCAAGACGGTAATGTCCTCTGGCACTGGCCGAATTTTAGTAAGAATCTTCGTAGCTTGGCTGTCTATCTCCAAAGGCTGTTAGAAAATAACAGTTTAGGTGACCTTTGATGACATTTTTAATGCTGCTTTTTAGTACTTAATTTTTCCTAAAAGTTCTTCGTTGTAGATTCACATACAATAGAGGATGAAGTTGTAGCTATGGAATAGGAAAATACTTGGCACAAATATGCATAGTTTGGCATGGCTACTACAGTCTAATTTCTAGAAAAGGACAAAAGCAATGCATAATTAAACAAATTATTCCTCTTTCAAGCCCTCAATGCCCACTGTAATTCTCAGAGTAAAGCAGAACCATGGGCCATCAGCCAAGCCATAGATTTTTTTACGAGGCAGGGAACAGTGAGTTCCGTTAGTTCCCTGTTAAACAAAAGTAATGAAGAGACATTCAGCTAAAATTCTGTAGTAGTGCATCTATTTTTCTCTCATAGTGTTCTGGGTCTGTGGTAATTGTCTTTGGAAATAAAATACTATAGATTAGTCTGGATATTTTTAACATGTAACTAATTAATAAAGTTAAAAGTAGGTTTAAAAACCAGTTACTTTTATTTTCTCAGAGGAATAGAATAGTAAAAACAACCAAAGGCTGTAGTATTGATTGACAGGTTTCCAGGTTCATTTTTTCAAAAGTTATAACTTCAAGAATGTCTCCTAAGTTATAAATCTTAAAATAGAAATATATGCAATTACTAATTAATCTTTAAGAAATTGCATATTTATCTATTCTTATGTTTATATGTAGACCTTGTGGTATATGTCCTTTACCAATAGTTATCCCTAAGATATCCCTGCAGATGCAGAAAATGGGTATATTGACCACTATACCCCTAAGTGATTAAGTGTATCTAAGTATACTAATTGTGTAGTTTACAAGGAGTATACTTAACATAAGTTTAATAAAAATAAAATAAGTGGCTTTCAAGATACCTAAATATTTATAGCAAGCCAAAATTACTTACAAAACACAAAATTCACTCATCAGTATAACATCTCTGAAGTGGAGATGCAGAAGCAGCCCACTATTATATATATGGTAATCTTCTTCTATTTGAGGGATAATGCACAGAGCAAGGTGGCAAGAAGCTCTTTTCCCTCTCCTAAAATGCAGAACAAAATCCTTTTTGGACCATGTCTTCTCTTGATTATACCTCAGATTCCATACAACCACATACATTTAAACAATTTTAACTATACTTGTAAAAGCATGCAAATCTGCAACTGAAAAATTTTCCAGGCACTGGTTGTGCCTGCACTGTTATAATAAAAACTAAATTTCCTCAGCAAGGAAGCTCAGTTAATCCATTTGTGCATATAAATATGGTGGGTTTGAGTTTGGAGACTTTGTCTATTACCACTTTTGAGATGGTAAAGAGAAAATAAGCATTTCCTTATGCTTTTACTGTTTGATGTTGGGAGAGAAATGGACGGAATTATTTTGACTTCCTTAAAACCTAAACTGTAGCTTTCTCTTGGCTGTACAAACTAGCTAAACATACTGGGATTTTTATGACTGCTTGCTCTTCTTCACCTACAAAGCTCAATGTCAGTTAGAGCTGATGAAATATAATTCGTATAAATTTACCTTGCATACAGTATAGGATGCTGGTTATTTAAAAAAGGAAAAAGGAAAAAATAAGGGTTTTTTTTAAAAAATGTTTTTATCTGTTCCAACATTATTGCTTTTCATACTGAGAAGACTTCCAGCTTTCAAGATTTTTATATTTATATTTTCACACATTATAAATGCTATATTTATATTTTTCAAAATATATTTTAAACACCCAGAGACATATATGATCAATATAATATTAATACACTAAGAAATTACATTTTATAAAACTGTGATTATTATTTTTTTTTTTTTGTTTGAGGCTCTGGATTTTTCTGAAGTATTTTATTTGTGAAGTTAAAATTTGCTTTTCAAGATAAAGTACTTGAATTCCTGTTTTGAAGTGTGCAGTAATTGAAAATAATTGCTCCTGGAGTTCTCTTTGGGAGCAGACTACTTTTGGCCAATATATCAGTAAACTTAAAGCCAGGCATTAAATCCATAACTCATTTCCAGGCAAAGATACCTGAGCTAATCTCACTGGGGGCTAAAGAAGCCTGAGGAACACTGGGTTCATTTGGCGGATTCATCTATCCAACTTAGCTCAATCTGAGTTTAAACTAATATTAAAGAGCTGAAGAAAATGTGCTTGCAGGAAAAACATACTTTTAAAAATTAAATAGATCTGGGAAAATTGCCATATTATAATGACAAATGTTGTCTTTCTTTCACAGGCTCATCTAGTAGCAGCTTTTGAAAAAAGCTTGGGAAATATGACAGGCCGATTGCAAAGTCTTACAATGACAGCTGAACAAAAGGTAGGTTTATCAAAGTGGGTGCTTTAATGTAGAAAATAGTCAGCAAATTAAGAGTTTTGTCTAAAACAAAACTGAAAGGAAACAGGGAGGGAGAGAGACAATCAGAGACAATAAAACAATTTTTTTCTTTAATGGTTGCTGCACTAAAATTTTCATTAATGTCCAGCAGCATCTGGAAAAAACTATGCAGCGTCAGGTTTGCACAGATAGTGTCATAAAATAGTTTGAAGATAAAATCTATTAATTCCAGAATTTAATTAAAACATGTGTGACTTTAGGTTTACTCCATACTGAAAGATCCTCTAGCAAAAACTTATCATGAGCTGCTGCACTGCTTCATTCCAGCCTCCTAGTGCCACCAGAGTAATAGAATTAAGGAAACAAGTTTAAGTAGAGAAAAACAGCTCCACTGAGAAAGTTAACGAAGGTTAGGCATCCTATCCATAAGTAAATACTTTGGGTTTTCACTCTGCTGTCTTGTCTAATGGGGGGAAAAACACTCTAAACCTGATGAGAAGACATTTAATGTGAGTCCTTTTACCAAGCTCAGAATTAAGAGGCTTCTTAGCACCTTCCAGGACAGAACTTCTGCAACTTTCTACCCTTATGAATTTTGAACAATGTCCAATTAACAGAGTAGCCTCCTTGAGCCAAACTGTGAAAGATGCTGATTATCTGTGAGCTGTTAGTCACCATTGGAGTCTGTAGCTGTCTACGAAAATAACATTTCAGAATCTGGCTGAGCACCAAGAGATGAAATGTGACAAGACTCATTCTGAACTGGGTAGAAAATATTTGTATTGTTTGCTTTTGTTTCATCTTACGGGGGGAAGGAAAAAGAACACAATCGCAATGGAATTTTCTTAAAACCAAAACATTCGACTATTTTACGAAGTATAATTCCATTAGAAGTTATTCTTTCCAGAAGGGGTTAAGCAGTGACATTGAAACAGATCTCCAAGTTTCTTTCCCAAAAGATTTAGAATTTATTCTTTTCTTTCTTTCCTTTTCTCTATTGTTGAGTTTAAATTTCTTTAACTCTAATTATATAAGTACAGACTGGAAGGACACAGAGTAATAAATAAAATACTACTTATAAAAGCAATAATAAAATACATTTTTTAATAAAAATCATATGTGCATTCTAATGCAGAACTTCCTGCACTCAAGCAGAGTAATTTTACTTCAACTTTCAGGACAATTTCTATTAAACAGGGGCTTTTAAATTAAATTGGCATTTAACAAATTCAATCTTTTGAAGTCACCCATTAAACAGTAGCCTGACATCTTAGAAGATGTACTTCAAATGTTTTCTTTGTCTTTTGCAATGAAGTCTTTGAGCTTTTCTTATTTTTATATTGAATAGGTGACTGAGACCCATTTTAGATTACTCCTTATTAAAAATGTTTTCTTCTTAAAAATAGCATTATTGCTTTGTGTAGAATAAATGAAAAGGGATATGTTACTTGACTTCAATATCTTTGGAGAGAAAGTATGCATTCCTTTTATTGTTGCCCTTATATTCACCCAAGCAGTCCCATGATCTTTAATTTGAACACTCTTCTCTTGTAATTTTTTCTTTTAGCTTAGACAAACATTGTTCTTTTGCCATTATTTTGATCTCTCTTTGCTCTTCCCACAGGAATCTGAGCTTATAGAGCTAAGGGAAACCATTGAAATGTTGAAAGCCCAGAATTCTGCTGCACAAGCTGCTATTCAAGGAGCCTTGAACGGCCCTGATCATACCCACAAAGGTATGGGTTTGTCATTATCAAAATAAAAGTGAAATTTCTCCCCAGGAAAAAAAAGCCTACTTTTCTGTTGTTTGGGAACTCTGTTGCAAGGCAAAGCAAATTCTGAAGTGAATGGTAGGCATATTTGTGGTATTTCTAGAGCTGAAAACCTTGCATGAGTTTCCTGTCTGCCAAAGTTCCTGGAGCTTTATCTTCCTAGAGCTGGGTGGCCAGAAATTGATGAAATTGAGTTAAGCGTGTCCCTGCAATTGACTAATGGAGTACACCCAAAACACAAGTGACTAATGGAGTACACCCAAAACACAAGTGACTAATGGAGTACACCCAAAACACAAGGGAAGTCTTACGGTATAACGTGGTTGTAGCTTGGGCATCCAATCAAAGCTGTAAATTGGTGTTCTTGTTGGTAGGAGACAGACTGACAACATGAAGCACTTCATGAAGTGCTAAACCAGTGCAGGAAAATAGGTTTTACATTCCAGATGTTAAATTAATTTGTCATTGCAGTTAAGCAGATATTGCATGATAAATATATACTTCAAAAGTGCCTGCTGATAAGCAACAGCAAAGGAATTACTTGAAAAAAATAATTGCAGTATTCATTTTTGAGTGTTATTAATCTTCCATTAGAGAGGTCATTATTTAGGTGTTTGCATTAAGGTCATTTCATTGCATGACTTGAGTGTAGCAAAGTGAATTTCTAGGAAGTAGAAAATCATCTAAAAAGTAATTTCCCTTGGTATTAGTGGACATTTTCTGCAAGAATAATTTCCAGTGATTAAGATATAGTTATCAGACACTTTTAAGAAATTGAAACTCAGAAGCCTCACCACCATTTTTAATATTCTCTACTTCCAGGTTATTTTGTTTCATTCATTTTTAATGAACTCCTGCCTGTTTCTTTCCATCATGGTATATTAGAAAGTAGCATCTGAGCACTGATTAGGGCTGCTACAAATTGAGTAGTGCCTACATTCCTCAGAACTGTAACGTGTGGCACTGACATGTCAAAGTAACCCTCGTGCTCAGCTATGAGGATACATGTGCATAGATTGCTGTGAAGGGTCATTGCCTTCAGGACAAGAACAGCCTAATTTGGAGAAGCCCCTAAATGTTGGATTAGTCATATGCATCCCCCTTGGTCCCTGTGTGATTTCTCACAGGCTTCAATAGCTTGAATCTGAGCCACTGCAGGCATCAATGCCATTTATGTTCATTTAGACTGCCTTTGAGGAGGAAGATGCTACATAAATATAAGAAAATTTATTATATTGAAGCAGAAACAGATTTTACAGTAACTTCTTTTCTTTAGATTTACGTATAAGGCGGCAACATTCTTCAGAAAGTGTTTCCAGTATCAACAGTGCTACAAGTCATTCAAGTATTGGAAGTGGTAATGATGCTGATTCCAAAAAAAAGAAAAAGAAAAACTGGGTAAGTACTCAGCAGGTTTAAACCTATCTTTTAGCTATTATGTCATTTCCTATGTCTGAGAAACATAATGGTCCATTTCATCTACAGTGTTCTCGTGGGGCCAGATGGATATCAAGAAATTCACATGTATCCATACTGTGACACTGCCAGCAAACTAAAAATTATTGAATATCAGCAGGGTTTTATTTGCATAAATCAGAGTAATTAAAACAAACAAAAGCACGAGCAACAATTAGGACAACAAAACAACATCAGTTTGAAATAGCTGTTGTGACCAGAACTACCTTTGGGCATTGAAACCCTGTTTTACTTTTGTTCAGTTGGAGCCAGCCAGTCAGTTCAAAAGCCTGACTCAAATATATTACCCAGCTATGGAGAGAGTTGAAATTTGTTGAGACTCCTCACTTAAAATTAGTATGGTGTTTAAAGAAATTAAAATGTTTCTCAACCAGAACATACAAATACCACATACTGCTAAAGATTTAATTAAATACTTTCAGTGAAGAATCACAAAATATGTTTTTATTGTTTTAAAAATATTATCTGCATAAACATTTGTTTTACAATACTGATGAGCCTTCATTCCCTTGATTTGT
Organism: Cettia cetti; assembly: GCA_013401135.1. Lineage (NCBI taxonomy): Eukaryota > Metazoa > Chordata > Aves > Passeriformes > Sylviidae > Cettia > Cettia cetti. Next base: position 8,064 of record VZUI01035394.1, on the reverse strand, counting down.
AATTCCACACTCTTTCATGTTTCTGCAAGGTGAACTCTAGAGGAAGTGAGGTGAATATAAACCATGGAAAAGTTGGCATGCATCTGTAAAAAACCCTATCTTGGCATGATTGCTATTTATTTTGGCAGTAGGCTTTTATACCTTCTAAAACCAGATTATCCTGTATGTCTTCTCAGTTTGTCTATATTCATTTTAATCTCAAAGTTTAGGCTATAAAAAGGGGGAGTGTAGCCAAAATCCATTTCTTTCTCATCAGACATCATGAGCTGGAAAGGACTTAAATATTGTTCCTCATTAAGATCAGTGGGCACACTCCCCACTCTCCAATGATACCATGAGAATATATTTGAAGTCCTCATTTTTTCATAGAGGAACCAGCTGGTCGTTGTGTTCTGTACAGTTTTGATCAGAACAACTTTCTGAAAATAAAAATAAACCCAGTATTTTTCCTAAGATCAGTAAGTTCTGTATTTAGACAAAGGTATGAACAACTGAGGTAGTTGATTTTAATTGCAGACATAACTGTTGTTGTCTTGGCTTCTGAAATAAATGGCTCTTTGGCTATTCTGTCCCTTTTCAATACTGGATACAAGCTTCTAGGGGGAAAAGGCAGTGCTTGTACATTCAGAGATCTTACCACTCTAAAGGAAACTGCAACACGTGGTATATACCTTTCAGCTAACTTTCTTCTCAATAGTACAGCAAGGCAAACCTCGTGTCCCAGCTTAGATCCTCTTGATTGTGATCCAAATCATAGCATTTGCATAGTTTGACCATTCAAAGTTTTAATGGGGAAAATAAATTGACAAACCCCGTAAATTGGACCTGTCTTTTGATTTCAGCATTTAGTTCTGCCTGTACTTAGATGCAAAGTGGTTATTTAAAGCCACCCCTTGTAGGGAATGCCATGGGAATGGGATTCCTCTGGGGCTTAATGGCTTTAAATGAGCACCCTTCCCCAATAGCTGTTCCACTCAGTCCCACACTTCTTCCATAGCATTACTTTTGCACTGCGCTGGATTAATGAAGTCGAAACAAAGCACTGTAACATGTTTTTAGAGATACTGTGTTGCATATGTTAATACCTTGCTTCTGCATACTGACCTCAGGCAGTGGCTAGGATGGCATCTGCAAACTAACTCTTCAAAACATGAGCTGCACACAAAGTGCTGTGATGAGGAAAATAATCTTGCTCTATATTTGTTTTCCAGCTAAGAAGCTCTTTCAAACAGGCCTTTGGGAAGAAAAAATCCACCAAACCTCCTTCCTCACACTCAGACATAGAAGAGCTGACAGATTCCTCTCTTCCTTCCTCACCTAAATTGCCCCACAGCTCAGGAGAGTGTGCGACAACATCGATGAAACCATCACAGTCAGCATCTGCGTAAGTGTCTCTCTTGGCAAGTGGGATGGGCTCCTCCAGCATGGCCATTTGCAGTTCAGAAACCATTGTCAACAGCTGTGATCTTTTTATCCTGACCTCCTTCCATTTGCCAGTTTTCTCATGAGCGTCACCATTTATGCAGTGGTTCTGAAGCAGCTCTTTATTAAGACATAATCTTTCCTCCTTTCACAGATTTCACCCAAAATCACTTAGATATCTGAACTTCCAAAAGCTTATGTTGTGTTCTCCCTGCACCATTAGCAGCTCTATCGTAATCCCTTAGTAAAGGCCAAATGCTAAAGTTTCCTTGTTTCCTTTTTTCATGACATTCAAAAAATGTAATTTTTTTTCCAGGTGGCTACAAATTTTTATAGTATAATCATTCCTCCTGTTATTACTTTATTTACTCCATAGCTATTGATGTATATAATTTTTAATCTATTTTCTCTCTTTTATATTTTATTCAAAGCACCACCCTTAAGGTTTCAGGTCTGAGAACAAGTCATCAGTCAACAGCTGTCCCATTTCTTCAGGATTTTTTGACTATCTGATATGTTCTTATTGAGTTCCCAGCTCTTATTCATATTCCTCTGGTTTTGGTTTTTTTTTTTTTTTTTTCATTCTACTAAACTCATAGCTCTTTCTAATATGGGAAAATCAAACTCTTTGAACCAAAAAAATGCCTACTACTGATGCTAGCCTTACTTTCCTTCTCCTAATTGAGAAAAATGATGTCACAATTACTTTTTCTTAAGGCACTCAAGGAATTCTAGTCTCATGATTGTTTTATTAGATAATAAATGGAACATGCATGGAAATAGAATTTCATTTCTTATTTCCTTGGCATAGGCAGATATGGACACATCACAGAAAGAGCTGTACCATAATATTTGGGAAAAAAAATCCTAGTGTATGTCTTCATTAATTTTTAATCACATATAAATATTTGTGCATGTTTTGAATGATATTCATTATTTTTCTTCATCTATTTGACATATATTTTATTTGCCATGAACTTCTTCATCTTCCTTTCGTTTACAATTTCTTCATATATTTTCTTGACCGAGTCTCATGTTTTAAGCCATTATCTTTACTTTCTTCCAATTGCATCTGTCTAATACATGTGTGTGCAGGTCATCTCTAGTCTGGGCTTCAAAGAAAAGGCAAAACGATCATGTGGTCTGCAATCATAGATCCCAGTAAAACTGAGTGTGGGGCATGGAGTTGTATACCCAACTGCTGACCTGAAGAGTGCTGTATCTTCTTTTCCCAAAATGCATTTGCATGCATTCTGGCAATTAAATGCTGATCATTGTTTCTTTTTTTTATTATTATTAATTTTCTTTTTTAAAAAAATATTAGAAGCAATAATCACAATAATAATACTTATTTTCATAAAATACTTTTCATGTTGAATTTTTTTCTGCAAATATTAACTATTTATAGTCACAGTAATAAAGAACAAATAACATTTACTGAATTGACTGATATTGCGCAGTGTAACAAAGTAGCCAAAATTCAGTGTTTTGTTTTCTACTGGTGGTTCTGATGATGATACAAAGAGGCAAAATGGTCTGACACAAGAGCTGGACAGTTGTGGGTCCCTGAACCAGTCATGTTTCAATCTTTTCTTTCAATATAATGGTTTCTTCCCTTAAAATAAGTGCTCTTGAAAAATAACCACATGGTAATTCAGTAATTCAGTCTTCAAGGGAAAAAAACCCTAAACCAACCCCCATGATTTCATATATCACACATTACAAAATGACAGGCTATAGGCAAAACATCAGCCATCACGAATCAAAACCATTACAGATCAAAATCTTCTAGACCATTACTCCAAGGACTGTCTATTTGTGTAATATTCAAATCAGAGAAAAATATTGATGCCTAACAAATAATAACTATCAGCAGCACAGTTTAATCAGCACACTTCAGCTCTGCATATTTTTATGTAGAGAAATCATAAGCTTTGCACCAAAGAAATTACGTGAGTATAAAATCCTGTTAATACCAATGGATGATACACACTCAAAAAAACCCAAAAAAACTGAAAAGTAGTTAAGAATTTGTTTTTCACCATAGTGAACTAGACTGAAAAGCTATAAAGCAATCTGATCACTTCTTCTGGAGAGGTGTTTTTTTGTTTTGGTTTTTTTTTCCTTTTTTAATTTGCAGTTTGATAATTTTCATGTTTCTTTCTTCACTCATAGGTTTCATCAGTAGCAAGCATTTTTCTGTTCTTTAATATTTAATAATGACATTGCTTTGGGGAGAGAACCTTCCTTTAATCTCCTGCCTCTTTCCTGCTGCTCTTTAGGATCTGTGAGTGCACCGAGGCAGAGGCTGAAATTATTCTTCAGCTAAAGAGCGAGCTGAGGGAGAAGGAGCTAAAATTAACAGATATTCGTCTGGAAGCCCTCAGCTCTGCACACCATCTGGATCAGATCCGGGAAGCCATGAACCGCATGCAGGTCAGTGCAGTAGCTTTAAGTGATGACAGAGATGCACACCAGGGGTATGACTCCTGTATTTCCTTTCCCAGTACTCTGTTTCAGGCACCAAAAAACTGTCAATACAAAGTAAATTGCTGGATTGACAGTACTTCTGAAGGATGGGTATGCTAAGTGTTCACCTTATAATAAAGACATTCTTAGCATATATATTAATAGCTAAAATGTGTTTAAGTGATATGGAAGAAGACATAATCCCTGCCGAAAGGATATTTATTATCTCAAGCCTATGACTGGGGTAAGCAACGTGACAGAGAAGCAGATCAAAAAGTGATTTCTACAGCATTTTAAATCCTTGAGCTGTGGAGGGGGCCAGGATGTTATGTGCATACTCTTTCATCTTTTCTGATTCCTAAGTCAGTCATGGCTTCCAAGGCAAAGGTGGTAAAATTGTACTAATTATTGTATCCAGCATGATAAATTTTTGCTACATTATTTTGTTACATTGTTCCAATTCCTTCAGGAGCATTTTTTATTAGAAGATTTTTCCTTTCCTGAGGCTGAAAGGATGCAAACAGAATGGCAATGTTCTTCAGTGGAGCACTGAGCTTTATGGGACTTGACTCTGTTGCTTACATGCAAATGCCCAGTATTTGGTGGGTGCCCAAAAGTATCTATAATGTCCACACAGTATGATACAGGTCCTTTAGTGAAACTGGGCCCTTCTGGAATGGCAGCTAAGATACGTACGTCGTCCCTGAAGGCACTACAAATCTGTATTTTGGGAACAGAATCAAGGCCATGGGTTGGGGATTCAGTTTGAGACAGCGTTGGCTGTATTTAAAAGTCTAGGAATGAGCTGCATGATAAACTTTTATTGTAGTAAATCGAGTTTTAGTCCTGTAGTAATGAGGGGTAAAGAGCTATCCTAAAATCACCCTGAGATAGGTACAGAAGGTGAAATGCAGTTCTTTGGGCATAGGCATTTCTAACCATTTGAACCAGCCTCAAGTTTGCATCTGCACAGGACGTGTGGGTTTAGCATTTTTCCCTGGAAGACCATGTTTATTGTGCTACTGGAAACACACATTTGCACAGCTCAGTCCAGCTCAGTGCCTTGTGAGCTGAATTGCTGTGGTGGGTGCTTAGCTCAGGTGCACCTTTAAGCACTTTGGTGTAGATGCCCATAGCACCTGATTACATAACTACAGAAACAGTGTGCTTGATGTCTTTTCGAGACCTCTTTGTTTACACAATGCCTATATCAGCCTCAGCCAGATCTTTAAACATCTAAAGTACCTGCTATCCTCTTATTTGCTGACACACTAGGTGCCAACATTACTGCGGGATATTTGGCTGAACTTCAGTTAGAGGGGATTATCAAGAACTGGTCCATTCATTTGTCTAGACGTAAGTAAGGCATTGATCATGAGGCACTGAAAGGTTTTAAGAAACTATGAGGAATAGAATACAGTTAGTTGCAGTAGTGGAGAAAAAGGCTTATCATCTGATGACAGTCACATACTGGGAGTTGAGTACCTGAGCCTGGTGAACTCCCTAGAGGGAGGAGTCTGCTGTAGGCACAGTTCTCCAAAGTCTGAACTTCCTTGAATCTGGGCAGAGGCAACTAGTTGACATGCTGTTACTGGTAATCACCATTTCTGAAGTTTGCCCAAAAGAACAGGCAGCTGCCTTGCAGTTGCCAAACTGTGGTATTTTTAAGGGTTGATGCGGATTGAAAATGGGAAAAAAAAGAACTGATGGAAGTGATACATAAATACATTTAGATTCAAAGCACCTTAAAAACCTAAAGTTCAGGTGAATTGAAGACTGCTAAGAATCATGTAATTAATCAGCATAAATTGCAGAATGGCTCCTGATTTGAACCCTAGACTAAACTGATGCACACATCTATTACCTTCCATTACTATTGTGCTGGTTTCTCCCTTCCCTTTCTCCTCACCTGTGTGTGTGATCTAATCTTTTTGTCGCTGTGGCAGGGGGTTTTTATGATGCTATCTATCCCTTATGTTTTTACTTGTATAGTATAGCTGTGCAGGCTCTGTAAAAAATGGAACTTTTTAGCAGGGTGATAGTGAATGTAGAATTAAATCTGATGTGCAGAACCTTCAGCAAGAATAAGCAGTTGCTTTGTAATGCACTTTTGGAAGTTAGATTTAGCTGGTACCAGGCTGTTCTCAGGCTAAGTTTGCATTTTATTATTGTACATTCAATAATCACTTGGCACCCCAGGATTTAGCTAAAAAAATTCCAGTTGTTCTGATTCATCTGTCGGTGTCTGTTTTCATCAGAGAGCGTTTGCTCACTGCTATTCTGAACAATCCTGTCTTTGAATGATCAAAAATTTGTATTTGATAGCAAGAAAGGTTATGAAACTATTAAACTATCAAATTCTAATTTTTCATTTTTACTTTAATTTCTCTGTGAAATTACTGCTCAAATTTTATATTCAATGGCAGTAATAATTTTCTGTGATTTTAGAAAAGTTGACATATCCAGTAACTTTCTTAACTATTACCTGAGATATGTGACAATGGAAGGTAGCTGAAAAAAATGGGGATAGCTGGGAAAATTCTTATCACATTCAAATTATGGTCAACTATACAATAAGCACAAAAGCTTGAAGCTTACACTGTTTAGGATCTATCTTGAGGCAAAAGCTAAAACAAGGTTATTGGGGGTTTTCCCTTCATTTAAGAAGTAAAGGCAGTCCAGTTTTCACTGTGGTATATCTGCTGTGAAAGTGGTAAGGCAGTTACCTAGATCAGGGGAACAACATCACCAGACTAGCCACCTACATTGGTTTTCCAGAAGAATGACCTCCTGTGCTTTTGTGTTGATCTATTTTGTGTACAGAATGAAATTGAGATATTGAAAGCTGAGAATGATCGCTTAAAGGCAGAGACTGGAAATACTGGAAAGCCTGCCCGGCCATCATCAGAGTCATCAAGCAGCACATCTTCATCTTCATCACGGCAGTCACTAGGACTTTCTCTGAACAATTTAAACATCACAGAATCTGTTACATCAGGTAAACATGCAAACATGTACAAAATGTACTTTGGGCACATGCATGCCTCAGCAGTTAGTACGAATTTTTCAGCCCCTTAATGGTCCACATAGGAGAAGCATTACTGAAAATTAAAACACCTCTTATCATTCAGGTTAATATCAGATATACATTCAGTAATGGTGATGAGGACCAATTCTGGTGGTTATGTCTGAAATGTAGCTTTTAGAAGCCCCTGAACAGCAGTAGGACTGTTCATTATGCTTGCTTTGTTCCTAGCAATGACATCTCTGCCTATGTAGTTTACAATACTCTTTGGTCATCCAGTTTACAGTTTCTTTGAAAAGAAATATCTGTTGAAGTATACATGACAACTGTATTGATATATTCTCTTGCCCAGATGGGATAAATATTAGTATAGTATGTGAAACTTTCTTCTTTTGGTTTGCAGATTATTAATCATTCAGTTAGCTCCTTTAACTTAACTTTGTATTTGCAGCTAAGGCAGAAGGTGGTCTCCTTTAGCTTTATCCCTTACATTTTTTTAATTTGGTACAGCTAGCTAGCCTATGTTGGACCAAATCAGCATTTATCACAGGAGCCAAACCCCACCTGGCCTATTAGGCACTCTCATTGTCTTCTGTGAATGAAGTAAAGCAAGCAGAACTTTGGTCCACATCCTGAACATTAACATTTGATTATTTTCCATGCCATGGAGTTTATGATATTAAGCCTTCTACATTTGTTTTGATAATGTAGCCAAAAAAACAGTGGTGCTGTCTCTAACATTAGAACCGGAAGTAAAGCAGGAGCAAAGCAGCACTCATTAGCACGGACGTCACAGAAATTATAATGCAGTCTCTGGAAGCAATAAAAATGTGGCTAATAATTGTGGGGAGAGTCTAGGCAAGAGTACAGCTGGGAATATGCCAAACTGACTGTAATTTGGATTGGCAGTTAGTCATATTATCTTGCCAGTCATTGATTACATGGGTATTTGAACGTTTTTTCTGGTTAATATCAGATTTTGAATGAAAATTGATATATTTTCTGTTGCGCAATGCTGTCCCGAGGGAGACGCAGTGATAACCACGGAGTCAAAGCGGGAAAAAGAGGAAATTTAATTTTTTCTACAACTTACATAGATTTCTAAAAGGAAGACCAGATTGGAAGACTGAGGTTCAACCTCTTCAACT